>JADDOH010003110.1:0-178160 GCA_016648135.1 Agrypnia vestita | reverse complement strand
CTCCACTTCCACTGAACCCACAACTCATACACCACATATTCATTCCCACACACTTCAGTCTCAACACACCTGAGGAACGAAATGTAGATTTCCGAAACATGTTGCGTTATATTCAAAAATAAACTAGTGGCACAAAACAAAAACACTAAATACACATATGCATGTTGCTAGAGCAGGCCGAAAATACTTGTAATCGGAATAGTAGGCTGAGTTTGAAATAATAATGTATTGTTTTTAATGTATTTTCTACCCAGTAATCTGATAGCGTATAATCATTTATAACATGGAGACTTCGTATCAGAGTGTTAGTTAAATCAGTATAAATCACTACCAGATTTTACCAGTTTCGAGAAGTACTCGTCTCTTCGTCAGGACCATGGACCACAACCACAGTATTGTTATATAACTTTTATATAATTAGTATAACTTTTCACCAATATTCATCACATGCGTGTTAATCACGTCAAGGACAAGCATGCACCGACTAGCCCACAGAACGATCAGGAATCTACGAGGGAGAGAGAGTGAGAGGGGGCGGAGTCTAAAGTGGGTGTTACGAAATATTTTTTGAAAGTTAAATTGAAAAAGGGCTGTATGGAAAATTGATTTGGTTATTTATTAGAGGTGCTTTATTATTCACCGCTTTAAACCATTATTATTGGTATTTAATATTTTCACCTCTGTTTTGAGTCAAATTGATAATTGTTTTCTATGAGATGCTAAGAAAATTCGGAAAAAAATGTTGTTATTGGAGACTTCGTCCTGGTGATGACGGATCCAGTTACAGCCAGCTAGAACAGTGGAAAGACACGAGACTTTAGATCGGCCTTAAGGTCGCGTCTTCATCCTTAATTAATTATAATAACATTTTATGACTCTATTTAAGGAGCCAAACGTCACAACATTTATAAAACTGGGAAGAATTCGGTGGCTGGGTCATGTGGAGAGAATGTCCGAGCATCAAGCACCAAAGTCTCTGCTGAACTCATAGCCAATAGGGCGAAGGAGCTTAGGAAGGCCAAAATTAAGATGGAGTGACAACGTCCTCAAAGACATCTCTGCCTTAGAGCTTCGAAACTGGAGAGAGCTGGCACTAGACCGAGATGAGTGGAGGAAAACTATTGAGAAGGCCAAGACCCACCAAGGGTTGTAGTACCATGAATGATGATGATGATGATGAATAACATTTTATGATTAATAATCCACCAAGCAAGATCAAACATCTAAGGAGAGGCACGCAAAACGGAGAGGTCCACAGGACACGTTCTTATTGACTTGTCTTCCAAATTTGCACCACCTTTGTAATAAAAGCGCGTAGACGTTCCTGCACAAAGTCCGCAACATTCCTGAACACTTCACGTAAACTATTAAACTGTCTTCTAAAATTGCTAGACGCTGTTTATACAAAATGCATTAATAATGATTGAATACCGAGTGCTGGGAGCTGATTCACGCTTCGGATCCGTGTCAAGGCGGGAGCCTACGTGCAGATTCACGTGACTCCAGCGCCTATTCATCCAATGAACGAAAACGAGGATCTACCAGTCAAATTATACCGCTGTGTTACGCTGAAAATATTTTTCGAAAAAATATCGATTATTCTAAAATTATTTTTAAACCAAATTAGATTTCTCGTTAAAAAAATATATTGTAATAAAATCGTTATATATATGTTACCGGATGGGGAGGTTGTTATAAGAAAAACATAAACTCAGTAAAAATATCACAAAGGATTATCATTAAAGTAATACTGAAAAAAAATAATACATTTCCAACAAAAGATCTCTTTAAATTGTTTCCAGTACCAAACGTAGATGATATTTTCAAGCATGTTTCCATATTAAAAATATGTAAAGAACAAAACCTTACAGAAAACCAGGGATATTTCAAACTTATGAGAAATGGAAACCAATTCATAATGCCTAAATGTAAAACAACACAAATGCAGCATCACTATATTTATAAAGCCATTTATTACTATAATAACTTAACTATCGAGACACGGTGCATCAGTACCCTCTCAGAGCAAACCAATAAAATTAAAATTTTCTTAAAATCAAAGTTAAATTCATAAATCATTTAAAACTATAGCTTTTTTCAAAATAACTCCTGTACTTTCATTATCAATTTACCTTTTTACTGTATTAGTAAATAACTTGTATACACTATGTACCTATATATAATAACAAGGATTAAGAACTGTGGCTCCCTCATCAGATTCAAGAGCTTCCCTTCACTGATGAGGTCTACATGACTACTAAGTATTTAAAAAAAAATTTAATCTGATATGTTATATATAAGAACTGTATTTGTACTATAAATTAAATAAATTAAAAAAAATAAAATAATAATAATAAGGGCTGAAAAAAATACGATGCATAAATAATAATAATTTACCAATGATCGAATCTGGATACTAATGATTTTATTTATAATAATATATTCGAGATACATTCTACGCATTGACTCTGAATTCGGGAGAGAGGCTTTATAATATATTGAAACCTAGTCATTCAACGTTGTGCATTACCAAAAAACGTTGTATAATTTTTCTTAATTAATGATTTTTTTAACTACCCATAAAATTTTGATTCTGGGGCCACAAAACGCCTGATCCGTTGCCGTATTTTTGGTTCCGGGACGGATTTGTGCGATATTATCGTATTTAAAAATGCAGAACTTTATTCGCGGCACCATCCAAAACTGCGACAGCTATAAGTAATTTTAAAAAAACAAAAAATGTTCGGCGTACTTTCCGCCCGGCGTTCCGTGTCCGGCTACGCCCTTTGGACCGAGTCACACCAATTTCGTCGGTGCTTCACTTTATTACATCAATCATTTTACGTCATACTCGAGATGGCAAGAAGCACTTTTGTTAAAAAGAAGAATGACTCCATGAAAATCTGATATATGGAAAGCAATAAAATGCTACGTCATAGCCACGTAACTCTGGACATTTAAAAATAAGCCACTTTTAAAAAGGGTAAAGGCTTTTAAGATGTGGTTATACAAGGGTATTCAGTAAGACCACATTACATCATGCCATAAATAGGATACATTCTCTGCTTGTTTGTACATTTTTATTTAGTAAAAAAATATTTTTTTGCATCTAGTACATTAAACTTATTAAAAACATAAAATAACAAGATAAATCATGATATATATCAAGACAAGGACATTTTGTATAATTTGTTGTTTAACAATCATTAACTAAAGCTGCTTTACCATAAAGCTATGCTTGTACATCTATTACATCTTTAAATAATCCTCACGGTTCTGTTTTAATTTTTTCCCTTCTAAGTTTCATTTTTTTAAATAATATTGTTGGATTGTCAGATTTTTTAAATACGACAATATTTTGGATTATATATTTTAAATTCAACGTTCACAAAGTTGAAGTTCATTATTATAAGAATTTAATTTAAACGCTGAGTTTTAATCCACTATTGAATAATAATATGCAAGCCTAGGCGCTTTCAATGGAAACACTCATCATCTTCAGAGGCAACATTAGAACTTAGAACTAGAACATTAGAACTAGTTCCAATGTTGCCTCTGAAGATGATGGGTGTTTCTATTGAAAGCGCTTAGGCTTACATATTATTGCTCAGCGATGGATTAAAACTTGGTGCTTTAACCACCGTATTTTTTATTTTATTTTTCTTAAACGTCAATGTTGGAGAAAAAACATCACTTTTTTCTAGCATTTATTTTACAACCACAATCGCCCTGTTTTCAATCTACCATCACTCATCACCTTAATCTTATCACACGGAGGTCAATAGTTTTGCTGACGACTTTGGAGTGTTTACACAATTCATTCAATACCCTCTTAACTGCACTAGTGCTCTACTATATTAAATATAGGCAGTGATTTTTCGTACTTCTTAAAATATACGTTATATAAAATATACTTAAAATATCATAAAAGCTAACACGAAATTAATAACTATAATTAATTAATGTGGAAGGCTTTGTATACGATGGCCCAGGGCTTAAAATCTGTATGAGCTGGCTTAAGTGATCACTCTACACAGTGCAGACTTCTACACACATCTCATATTCACAACTTCGTCTCTGTGAGACTTCTTTAATTTATCTCAATTAATTAATCATCCCTTTGAGGACGAAATCCAGTAACTGTGTTCTTAGAATATACCTACATATAAAAATATTGTTAAATAGATTATAATTAAATTGTGTATAACTGCTTAGCACGATGAAGTGAGGGGCATAAAAGCGAAGGCAGCAATATCCAAAAAAATGCTAAGAATCCTGTCACCGAGGAATACTAATTTAGAATTTACTGAATTCTAGATTTATTGTATGTATCCCTTCCAAAAAGATGTTTCATATTAATTTATAGGCAATATTTATTATCAAATCTCGACTTCAATACATTTTAAATTAATCGAGTAATACTCGATTAAAATAATTAATCGAATTAAAATAAAGAAAATATAGAATTCAAAAACTCTTCTTTATAGATCTACATATTTTTTTTTATATATATTTAACCTTAGCCCGGTCCATACTGCACTGTGGAATTATCGTATGGGGTGGGGGTTTAAGATCACCGCCTATTCCCTCTCTGTATGTCTTATATAAAGAGACATAAATAAGTTTTGTCCATAATTTTAGTGTTGAAGATAAAATATATATTATTTAAAACAATAACGGACTACTACAGTTCTAAAAGGACGGTTATGCAAAGAATTTTGTACCAAGGACTTGTGGTTCGATAAGAATTTTTAAGGTTGATACCACCATACTACGATAATGCGGGTGTTAAATATGCCAATGATCTTCCTACATTAAGTATGAGTTTAACAAAGGAAAATTAAAAATCTTAGGTAGGAATTAAATTTAACCTTACTGTATTCATAGGCATATCGGAAAAATCTTTCGGTTTGCCGTCATTCGAGGCCGATATTAGAAACACTTTTCCGCGTAATTGTAAGATTTTTTTGTACGCTATCGTAGAGAAATGCGCTACGAAACACGACCATAGAGTATCTTCGGCCTTCTCTAGAAACATGCATATATTTTATGTATGAATGCAATGCAATCACTTATCAATTGAAGACCCCATGGCAAGAAATTGTTAACTAACATTTTTGTCAAAAATGAGTTAATAAGCCCTCTAAACTAAATATTGTATACTCTTTCCATTGGAAATAAGTTAAGAACTTAAAAATAATAAATTAGAACATGTTCAAATCATAGGGATGAACATGTTAATTACACTTTTTCATAAATCAGTTACTAATGGGAAGAACATGTTATTTTCTATAACATGTACATGCCATCATTCTGAAATTAACACGCCTTTTAATTTGATTGGAATATTTATGGTTAGTATAAATTTTACTCTGGCAGTACTGTCATATATTTGTTTTTATTTGAAGAGTATTATAATATGTACTTATATATTATTTTCAATAATTTTAAATGGTACATACCATTTTTTGTATTATTAATTAAAATGCCAGGTATTTTTTAATTTTGGATAATGGGTGTTAAAAACGGATAGAATTTGAAGGGTTGTTTGATGTTCGTATTTTACCAATTTTAAAAAGGTGGTATTCTATTAAAAATGAGTTCCAGAGGCAAAAAAATGGATGTTTACTACATTTTTTTAGGGAAAATTAGTATATTTTTATTTTTTTGTGCATAAATGCGTTTTTTTTACTTTATAAATCCTTTATTGATATTTTAGTGACATAAATCAATAAAAATTAATCTTGAATTAGCAATAAACATATTTTTCAAAGGCGAAATGCAAATGTCTAATTATCTCAAAATGACTTGAATGTTAGTTAACAACTTCTTGCCATGGGGTCTTCAATTGGCACATGTCCTGCACAGCGCTTAGGCGTGTACATTGCAAGTGGCGAACAAGCAAACAAAATAAAATTACCATGGACATCGCAAATATAAGGACGAGTGAAGGGATAGAGCTGTCGTTATGCCTAACAGAATTATCATAAACTAGCCCGTGCGCCCGTGAAAAATCACGGTAATTTAGTGGGCGACCGGCGTGTTGACGGAGCCATTGCGTGTTACGCGCTGATTGCGTGTCACATTCTAATTATCTAAAGTTGTAATTCCGGCGTCATTGCAGCAAGTTAAAGACAGACAACGAAATTATTATTTTGAGATTAATAGTTGATATTATGTGTTCTAGCGGTACAGATTATTGTCAAGAAAACAGATGTTGTGTAGGAGTGACTTTTTAAATGATGATGGAGTATCTGCAAGAATATTAGCAACACTGCAAGGGTTAGCACAATTTTTATTATTATGTATCTACGACACATTCTAGTGATGGGAGAAAAATAACCAACAATATCATCGTTTAAAACTTTGAAATATAATAGTTTTGACTTTAACAAAGAAACAGCCATCCATTATGAGAATATAAAAATTTGGTGAATTTTTTTATCGCACCACTTTTAAAAAGAAATTTTACTAGGGTACCCGCTGGATGAACAAATTCAAAGAATCTTAACATTCTAATTTTTACAATGCCGATATATAACTATATATAAGTATACTATATAATAAGTAATGTGATCACATAAGCCAGCCGTATGATAAGTCGTCAGCCCTATAAACACCTAAAGACATCCATACCTACTTTCCCATATAAGAGTTTCGTCTCTGTGAGATATATATAATCGGCCGTATTCCGAAAAAAAAAAAAAGCAATATTGGGATCTTAAGTTTGTTATCCTAACACGACGAGAATTAAATATATACGACGAAATATATACGACGTGTTAGGTGTTCGTCGTGCTCAATAAGGAGATTTGTATATTTTCACATATCTCTCTCAAAGTAAATGCCTTTATTTGCGGTTTCCGATGTCTGCATTGCCTTTAGAAAAGGGATTAATTTCTCCGGTGCCTTCTATCCAGGCGGTCTGGTCTGACAGAGCTTCAAACGGATTACCAAAGTGCCTACCGCAAACGCAACCTCACAATTCTCATATTTCGACTAAAATTACATGAAATAAGTAGGTACTAATGCTATATTTAAAGCTCATAGCGTCCTGATGCAAAATTGTCATTGTCGCGTTGGACTCGTATTTATATTATGACGTTTGACGGATAACCGTCATGTACTTCATTCTTCCTCTCTCTCTCAAGCTGAAACTGAAAGAAATGAACACCGACGTACACCTACATCTCGTATATTTTTTATTCTTAGTGTACAAATTATAAAGATCACTATTACAAAATAGCGAAATAGAGGATCGTTGGATGAATGAAGAAAGAGGAGGATGAAATTTTACGTTAAAAATCATTAATCCATTTAAGTGCATAGGCCTAGGCCGGCTGCATTTCATTTAGCTGGAAGCAAAGGAAGGGTCAAACTAGCTTTTGGTAAAAGTAAAATTGTTTTAGTCTGCTTTTATATAGATGGTTATAGTCTATGATGATGAGATACTACTCGAAATACTAAAGTGTTATTGATCTAAATTGGCGCTCGAAATGTTCTGCTCCAATCGCTAGCCAGGATTTTTAACTTACGAAATCCGAACCAGTTGACAAATGGATTTCGGAGTTCTGTTGTCTTTACTTCTGTTGGAAGATTGACGCCATTTGTTTGGTTCCTAAAAATACGACGTATCCGAGGTTCAAAACTTTAACCCTTTCGGAAATAGACGTGTCGATCTGTTTCCGAATTCGACGAAGCCGTGAGAGTTAGATTGGCCAACAAGAGAAGTTCGCCGGTGACCACAGCAAGTGCAGCGTACACTCGATTTACTATAAGCGGAGCTCTGCAAATCCCAGAACCAGGACGGACGCTGTAAGTACAATTTCAACTATCTAAGTAGCTAATGGTTGTAGTATCTGCGATTTATCAACGAAGATTGAGGAGGAAAATCTTTCTTTCTTTACTCCGACCCACGTTCGATGGTAGCAATTCCGTTCATCATTGTATTAATGAATTACCGTCCAGCTGAACGGAATGGAAATCCATGATTAGACAGAAAGTTGAATTTAGATTTCAGCTACTGAGGTGAGTGAGGATTGAAAAGGATACTATAAAACATGCAATAGAAAGTTGAAATGTATTCAAATTTTTTGAGGTTAAAGATGAAACAGATACAGTTTGTTGAGATGCTTTACATTGAAATCCAGATAACACACATCAGCATATTCAAGCAGGAGGAGAAGTAAGGATCGCGTATTATCGTCTTGTTTGTGTTCAAAAACAAAAATATTTTGGCTTCCAAAACATTGTACGAGTTCTTAGCCACCTAAAAGTTCATGGACACAGGAGTCCGAAACAAAACATATTTAAATACATTAACCATTCACGGACGTAGGAACAATGCTCAATCCGGCGACCTCGTAAAATACCTCGACAAAACTCGGATTCTTCAACATTTAGCATACTCCGCGGTATTAAAAAATGCACCATTAACGCTGTTATTAATTCGCTTCGGCGACAAAGGCGCTGCACTCAATTGACGTCAGAGCATCACACACACGCGTGACCGCACTCGATTTAAAATGATTAATATCTGAGCTAAGTCAATACACCGTAAATGTTTTCAATGTGCGTCAGCTTGTCGTAATGCCGGATTTATTATCATCTGGGAATTTATCTGCCTTTAGCTCCCAGGATGTCTTGTCACCGAACGAGTGCTATGTACACCGGCGATTATGGAAATGCCGCAAGAAAAATCAAAACAAAACAAAAAAATTTGAGAAATGAAAATATACGTAGAGTAATTAGAAGAGCAAAATCAAAAGCAAGTCAGAACTCATAACGCAGCATATAACTAGATGTTTGCTTTGTTTTATTCAGATGGGATGAATGTATCATCGTCACTTCTTCTACAGTAACATCTACAATCCTTGGTGGGTTCTGCACTGATCTCGGTCGCTAAATCTTAGTAATGACCTTGCTAATCTCCTTTGTCCTGTGAGAGTTTAATTCAGCAAGGACTTCGGTGCTTGTTATTAGATCATCCTCTCCACATCGCCCATGATTCGAGGTATTCCCAGTTTGGCAGACACTTGTACTTACTTTAATTCATTAAAAATTAGAGAATTGTAAAAAAATCTACTGTATATCAATTTTCGCAAGGTTTTTACCATTTTTTCGACTTGTATTAAAGCAAATGAATTTTATATCTCATAACTATTAATATTACATCTCATAACTATTGATAATTGCATACCTCCATAACTATTGATATTAATTAGGCTCCAAAGAACAATTACGTAAAATTTGATATGGATCTGTTGAAGAGAACGGGATTAGTCATATATAAAGGGGATATACTAGTCTAGAAAATTGAAAAAAATTTTTTTTCATATTTTAAGAGCTTAAAGAATACGTCCTTAAGAGGATTTTTCAAAATTCGAATTATTTTCGGAGATATAGCAATTTTAGTGACGCGGCATATAAACCAGCCCGGCCGGAGCGAATCGAAAAATAGACAGTAGAGATCCTCCGTCTATCTGCGGTCATGTTCCCCCATAAAACCTTCCGTACTCTAAATATATACATATTTTGAAATAAAATAACCGAAAGTCATTCTAACGTACTTTGGAACAATCCTTTCATATTTTTTGTTCAGTTGAAGCCAGCTTCTACCAGTTTTAATTCTAACTTTAAACGCATTTTTCTTGAAACTACTTTTTTCTCAAGTTCTACTAGACAGATTTACTTGATATTTGGTCTGAACCTATTCTATAATTTCCTCTATCATACTAAGTAGAATTATAATAAAATTTTGATTTTTAATATTTTTTTTAATTAAGAATCAATTTTTTTTCAGATTACTAGAAGGGTTGGAATCATGTCAACCAGGGCATGCCATTTTTTGAGACTCCCCACTTAATCAGTCCGTAACTTTTTGAAGTTAAAATTTTTCATTTGATTTTTTCTATGTATTCTTCAAACATCGATAAAAACCTGGTAAAATAATGAATGGTTAAAATATTGTTTGTTTTTTTTAATGCACTTGAAAAAATTATCTAAGATTCATGTCTCTGGACAAGAATATTCCCTTTAAATAATTAATATGTAAATATATTTATATAAACTGAAGTGAAGTCCTTATGGTGGAGGAAAATTACAACGTTAATAAAACCGGTTTGGAAATGACGATTTTCTTGAATTTGACAAAAATCACCAAGAATTAATGTCAGCGAATTTGTAACAAATTGGCGGATGAGGGATGTTGTTACGTAATCAGTATGTGATTGGCTTAATTCAGATGGAATTATAACTGATCACGAAGTATTAAATGATGAAGATACTTTACAACGCCTAGTGAATTATTTTGTGCGACGTGTGTCAGTAATGATGAAGAGAAATGTGAGTTGATTTCGACAGAAAAATCAACCACGTCATCTAAAACATTCCTCTTTATGTTCTTTGGTTGATTCCTAGTTTATTTTTTGCTGTATTTTTAGTGAAGTAAATAATAATTGTAATCTTGCAACATACCGGCATTCTTGCTGTACGTAAACACATATGTGCACGACTTTTGAACAGCAGACGTGCAATTTTTGGAACTTTTTTGTAGTTTTTGACAAGTTTTCAATGCCATAAATTTTAATTAAACTTAAAAAATGACTCTACGTCTACCGTATCTTCATTAGGACTGAGGTACAACTGACTATCCATTACCTATCCTAGTAAACAAATCAATTCTGAATGGGGGCATGTCTACAGCTATGGTGGGGGTAATTAGGGGGTGGACGCCGAAATGGGAAATATATCTAGTAGCGGACTATTCATGAAATTTATCTGATTATTAATGTTAGCTTTAGTTTTGAGACTCTTTTTTTATTTCTTGTATCTCTAAGTTATCTAATCTAAGGCCTCTATTATTTATATGTAGAATTTCTATGCCGTTTTCCTTTTTAAAGGTGCCACACCTTAGAGTAGAGTCAGTGGTTTATGCAAAGTGATTTAATTATGTCCGACCACAAAGTTAACGCTATAAATATCAAAAAAATATTCAATGCTTTTGGATTAACAGGTTAATTTGATTATCCATCCGGATAATCGGGAGTCTGCTATTAACAATTCCTGAATGGCAAATGGTGTCGTCCCAGCTGCAGAACACGCGCCATCCTGCCGTCCACGCAAATCTTAATCCAGAACTCGCGGTGCAGTCGGTAAGGCAGAGCGGTGTCGGTGCGTCGGCGTGACGCATGCGCGCCGCCAGACTATTTTTACAGCGGGTCTGCGTCAGAAATCCCCGCAGACCTGCTAGCGGAGGTCAGTACTGGATATAGGCTAAGTTTACACTGGCCGGCGAGGAGACAAGCCAACTCTCCGATCAATCTGCCCGACAGCCGACACCTCCAGGATCTTCAATATTGTGAACATCGGCAGTCAATATTGCATCACGCGAAATGCTATTTCTCAATAATGCAGAAATGAAACAAGAAACAACTGCGTTCTATATTATCGATGTATTTGGCGTTTACTTTGTAGAGATTATTCATGAAGACAGATAAAGGTACAGATACACATGCTTATTTTAGGCATGCTCAATAGCGTGCTCAAAACTAGCATGCCCTAACAACTCACACTTGCTCATTACTAGCATGCTTATTTTAAGTCTGCTCAAAATTAACAATCAAATACACATGCTTATTAGTGGCATGCTCTTGTCAAAGAATAGAGAACTCTAGTTCTTTAAACTTTGCAAACTGAAATAGTAAATTCAAGTGAACCAATAAATCAAAATAGTTTCCGAGTATCCATCCGCACAATTTTGATTTTAGTTTTTGTAATTTTTATTGTAAGATTTGAATCATTCACGTATTTTAATAAAGTTTCATAAACATTATTTCTTGCCACAGACATTTGTGATTCCTATAATAAGTCACGGAAAGTAATGTTTTGTCATCTCCCCGACGCGCCATGTTTTTTTCATCTGTCGCGGACTGAGAAGATCGCATTGATAATCGATACTGGCCCCGAATGACATTTGCACGCTCATAAGCAAGCCTGTTCACACATGCCCAAAAGATACCCCTTCTCGTGGTGAATGACATTAGCATGCTCATAAATCAACCGGCGGTTGATTTTTGAGCGTGCTTTGAGGATGCTCATTACTAGCACTGTGCGTAGTACACACATGCCAATAAATAGCAATGGCTTAAGAAGGTCAATACTGCGCATACTTACGTGCCCACTAATAAGCAGTACTTTAATTATAAATTATATTTACCTTGTTACCTCTACTGAGTTTTATATATTTTATATTTTCACTGCTTAAGTTTCCAGAGAATCAGAATCTCTCATCGATAGGTGAAGCATCAAACTGATATTTACATCTATCATGTGGCATATAGGTATGTAAAGTTATCAAAACTTGACTTACTTACTATGTTTCATTTTTTATAATTTTATGTTCACGGGCGAAAAAATTGGAAAAGTTACAAGGGTTTCTGTTTAGCCACCTGCTTTCGCTTTTTCTCTATCAAACGCGCTGAACAACAACTCGCGCGCGGCCTTTATATCCGAGTATGCGGGTACTTTGTACTTTCTAGCTTTTTCTAGTGTTAAGAAGACGATTCTCGTGGCTTCCAGATTCTTATAGATGTTTCTCGAATGTTTCAGATGCCTCCCGAAAGCCGTAGAACACCGTGGACCGTTCTCGATTCTTCGATAGTGTTGTTGTCAGTGACAGGAGTGCTTAATCATTTTTAGCCTTTGTTGCAGTATCATTAATATTATTAAAACACTTTGTATATAACTACTACTTATTGAATAACCAGCAAATTTTTCCAATAGTCCTTTCATTAGGATGCAAAGCCAACTCATGGATGTATAGGTACGTTGTATCCTAATGCAGGGACCATTGGCTCTGAAACATGTTAATTATTCAATAAATAGCGGTTTTATATACTGTGTTATTTTATCAAATAGAAAAAAATATTTTCCCTCCAGACATCCGCCGTTTTATAAACGAAACATTTTTTCATAAATTGCTTTGTCAAATCTCTAGAATATATCTTTTTAAAATGAATTAGCTCCATTTTTTAAATTTTCCAATTTCGAGCCAACCCAAACACCAAATTTGTTCTCTCAGATGAACGATTCAGTAAACAGAGGTGTATAGTTCAGGGTTCCACTAAAGTGAGGGGTCTTTTAGTACTAGTCTCGGCCATTATCGATAAGTGACCCCCTACACATAAGGGTGCATAAACATCCACGTTAAAACAGATACAAGAGAAAGAATATGAAGCGAGACACAATTTTACGTAGGTTCGCCTACGATTGACTCACGACAGGGATATTTATTTTAACATAAAGTGTTCTTTTAGGGGCATTAGAAGGAGATAAATGTGTGAAGAAGCTGCGTTGTAAAAAGATTGTTGAAAAAATGCTTTTAACGAATTTGAATTGATGAAATGATGTATTCAATGACTGCTGAAATACGTCTACCCGTAAAAGTCATACCGAGTAAATAGTATCCATGGAAGACGAAATACATCGAAGCTTAAAAACCCTGGTCGATGGTTTGGTTAATAAACGAATAACGGAATAATACACGATGAGAAAAGAAATGGGTCGCTCAGATGGTTTGGGCATGTTGAGCGAATGAATGAGGAAAGAATGGTAAGAAAGATATATAATGCAAGTGTTGATGGTGCCAGAAAGAGGGGGCGACCGCGGAAGACGTGAAGATGTATGAATGTGGATGAGGCGAGAGTTGTATAACAGGACAGAAGAGTGTGGCGCTCTATCCTCTCTGCCTACCCCCACGGGGAAACGGCGTGATGGTAAGTAAGTAAGTAAAAAAAGAAAAGCTTGTTGGTCTTGAGATTAGAACTCTCGCCTCGTGATCCAAAGGTCGCCGGTTCGAAACTCACTCCAGACCGGCAAGTTAGTCCTATTTTCATAGCACAGGCGTTTAGCTTAGTTTGAAAATAGTAAGAATATTGATGTGACACGTAATCCGTGTTCACATCTCTATTTGCAAAGAAAGGAAAAAAACTTCGTCTTCAATATATATATATATATATATATATATATATATATATATATATATATATATATATATATATATATAATATATATATATATATATATATATATATATATATTATATTAAAGAAAAAAAAGATTGAGAGAAAAAAGAATGTTTCAGGTCAGTTTCTGTGTAAAAGAATATTTTAAAAATCTCTACAGTGAGCCCTATGCAAACAATATGCAATAATTAATTAAATATCGACACATTAGCTTTCTGTAGGTTCAAAATTTTAGAGGCCATTTTCTCAGGTTCCATGTTTTTTAGGTTGGATGCTTTCTGCATAACTACGTCCAATTGATGACTAGTAATCATATTTAAAAAGTTTTGCAAAAAATAAACCGACCAACCGATATTCCATGGAAAAAAATGAACGCATACGTGATGTGGAACATGTGCGAAAGGGATACGATAAAAACATTTAAATGAAACAAGGCACCAGTGATCGGGTAAAAAATCAGCATGCATATAATTTTATCAGCAAGGTGAGCTTGTTGCGTGTCATGATTTGCCTTAAAATAATTCCTCTAACGAGTAACGCGTGTACTTTATTTATAATAAACTGACTGAATGTTCAACATACCAAATCTCCAATCAATCGCACTTTTTATCGATTCCGTATCAACAAGCCGTATCCTCATTGGTTCGCGCTGTAATAACAATCATGTCTTCGCCGCTTTTGTTATAACACTAGCTTACCCGCGCGGCTTCGCACACATAAATTTTTAGTAACCTTTAGTCATATTTTATTAATTTGTGTATTAATCTTAATCTTAACAAGATATATGTCATCGTGGATTTTTTTATATAACTTTTTGAGATCTACAACTTCTCTATAGATATTTAAATATCTCTTCCCGTTAAGGCAGCGTTCGATTTGGATTTTACTACCGCCGCCTGTCGTTGGAATTTTTTCATTTCCATAAAAGGATACAGATGTCGCCGGTGGTCATGAGATATCTTTTTTTTTTTGGAAAGGTCGACACTATGAACACCCAAAAATACTCCCATACCAACCTGCTTTCCCATTTTAAAAAAATAGCGTCATCTAGGTGTATGAGACATCTATAATATATATCTTAAAAAAAACTTCTCTGGTGCGCTAAAATCTTCGAGATGCTGGGAAAGATGGAGATAAATAATCAAGAGGGCGAGAGACCATTAAGGTCACAAGCCTTAGTCGTAAGGAACCGACTTGGGTGATGATAACAATTTCATGATCCTGAGAACAGGGGAAAATTCTGTCGAGAGAAAAAAACAATTATAGACGTACGAAAAATGTGACAGATGTACAGTAGTTATATACTCTAATTCAGAAGTTGTTATCAAAACTACAAGGTATGGATGATGATAGTTGAGATTCAAATGATATTTCGCCTCCATGGTAGCATATACCATTGATGTTCACGTAAGTATGTTGCTGTAATGGCAGAAAAGCCATTATAGCAACATACTTACATTGAATTTATAACAAAGGTTTACGTCTACTTTATTGCTATATAAGGTAGAACAGAGTAAATCCGGAGGACGGGAAGGCAGTAATGTGCTGGTTAGCCTGTCAGCAGATTGTCCTTACGGAATCCCTCAAGATTAGAATTCCCAATCCCGCGGGATCCCGAATACTTTTGTGTTTTTTTATGGAGCTGAAAAGCAATTAACGACAACGCCTTGCATTTTTATATTAGCAATTTTAATAAAATTTAGATTATTTATCATCGCATTAAAGTTTTTGTAGGCGTTTTTCCAAGCATCAATCAGTCAATGTAGTAGAGTTAGTAGTAGTTTTTATTACTATGCTAGGTTAATAAAATAAAGCAAATATTATTCAAAGCTATCTTCATTATTTGACATGAACATAAGGCCTCTATTTCCCCTACATTCGTACAGATTCATCTCTTTTTTATGAAAGTTTCCAATCTGTATGCTGCTGATCAATCCCGATAATCTCGTCCGATTTTTCGGTTCGGGGTTGATCTCGTAAAATGCCTCGAGATCTGGATTGCATTCCCTAGTTGCTTGGTTACTTGGCTTGATGCGTTCAGCTGCATCGATCGTTTTTCGGGACAACTCACCACAAGTCTAATGATTTCCAATTTAAAATGACAAAGCGACGTAAAACAAACACGATTACGATTCATTGAATAAGTAATCACTGCGGATTCATGCCAATTTCTTACAAAACATCCGGTTTTATGATAAGATGTTATCTCTATATTTACCGTAAATATATCTGATGTTGTTGGTTGGTTGTCAATAATAGCGGTTTTTTGGTTTCGTTCAGATGATTCGGCTCCCATTTGTAAGGCTTTTTTTTATATTCCTAGCTTCTTTAGTTATCCAGAATTGTCAAATGGCTAAAGCCTAACTTTTGTGCAAGGACTCCAATCATTGTGCTAGGTTCTGATTCCACTAACGCCTTCAGTCGGTCACGGCCAATTGAATGTAGTTATGTAAAAAGCTAGCCAGCCAGCCACAAAAAACTGAAACTGAGATAAAAGTACTTTTGTCTAAAAATAGAATAAACAAATCTACCCAGAATATAGAAGGTTCTTTACTACAAAAAACTACTACATATAAATGCTAATTTCTATTAACTGTAAAGTGTATTTAAGTGCAGATTTTTAGAAATATTGGTGTTTTTCAACTATCTGATCTTGTGAATTATGCAATTACGCAAAAAACTCAAACTGAGATAAAACCATTTTTGTCAAAAAATGAAATAATCTAATCTTCACAAAACCAAGACAGTTCTTTACTTCAAAAAATTATAAATAATATATAAATGCCAATTTCTAATAACTATAAAGTGGATTTAAGTGTAGATTTTTAGAAATGTTGTGTTTTTCATGTGTGTGATCTTATTATGTCAAATATGCATTCTGCGGAAAACAGAAAACTGATCTATTATGAATATCTAATAATTTAATTTATATTTGTATGGGATATTTATTACCAACATGTGTATCTTTTAAACTATATAATAATACTAAATATATAACTAAATAACTGTTTTCTGACGATTATGTTCTGAGGAAGCGTCATATTAAAAGTGTTTTAAGTCACGTGGGCGCTATCTGCAGAATTTAAAATGTTGTTTTCGCGATTATTAAATATTTCGGAAAGCGATTACTGTGAATTTTTATTTGAAAGTAGCTTGGCTGGTTATAATAGAACATAGAACTGACTTTACTCCGTCCGTAAATTGTGGCCTGGCGCCTCCTTTTTTTATTTTGTTTTCGGACTGTCTTACTGTCATGGGAGGCCTCGGTCCATCTTATTTTTAATCGTCCGAAGATCAACAACTCAAATGCTGCAAGTCGCCAGGGCATTATTTCAGCGAGCATTGGAATTAACCGAATTACGAATAATCAGTTAACAATCATCATTGCAATGCAATAAAAATAAACAATTATTAATATTATACAGATTGGATTTCCCAGTCATTAAAATATACTATTGACATGCGATATAAAATATTTAAAAAATCAATGTTCATCAAAAAATAGCTATCATCATATTTTCACGAGATTATAAAAATCGAGGAGAACGGCACATAATCGAATGTTCCCGGGCGTACTGGAATATCCTAGAAGAAACACTTGTGCACCAGAAGTTTCTGAAACACGAGCGGTTATAAATTACGCGGTACAAATTTGGTATAAAAAAGAGTATAAAGCATTCCACAGACGAGTGATTAGTGACGATTAGCTCTAATTAAATTTATATCCAGTGGCATTATGGTGTTAAATAAAAAATTTGATTAATTTCAAGTGTTTCATTTGTTTCCCGGTCTTGCGATAATATTTAAATTTTTTGTAACGAATGTTTTGGTCTCATAATGACTATGCTTATCCAATTGTAAAATTACTATTGTATGCTAAATATTCAGCAATTGGGGTTATGTTCAACAATGACCAACGGTACAGGTACGACAATATACCAATCAATGGCAAACTACCAGACCATGAGATGGCTGGCTCCGCGCGGGTTATGACGATTGTACCAATTATTAAGTTACAAATTCAATATTTAATTTTATGGATTTATTGAGCAAACACAGCAAGGGGCCACCTATTAGAATATTAAAATAAATACATCTGTTCTCTTCCCTCTAGGCTGCTAGAACACTAGAATACAAGTCAAAGAACGCAATCGCCTTCTTTAGATTTCAAGATTGTCAAGAGTATGGCGATCTGGGCGATCTATAGTGCGAACGTACCCTTAGTGCTTGTTCAGACAGGCGAAAATCTTGCGATTGCAAATCGCGCGTTTTAAAATACGCGATTTGTGTGATTTGTGCGCGCGAAAATAAACGTCAGTTTGACAGCTCCGGTGCCGTTCTCCATCTTTGAACATCAGAGATATATTCGCTCATCACTTTGTGAACGACGGCCGTGTTCCATGGCAAGACACAAAAATATCATTCTGTCAGTTCATTTTTGGTGAATAAATACCTACTCACCTAAAATATTCTTTTTTTTCCAACGTGTCTTCACCATTTCCAAATATCTCCACCAAGTCCTACCAAGCTTGGTTCTTGGCATATTTGAGTAATCCTAACACTGAAGATACCATTTTGCAGGTCTTTTCTCCACTTCATCAATAAAAAGTTCAGTGTCAAAGCGATCCATAACCATAGAAAAGAGAATATAATCCACGCGTGCTCCTGTTGTGACATGGGAACCGCGCGGTGCCCGCAACGCAACTGAACGCCCTGGAAAGGCTCCATAGTAATAGGATCGCGTGGACGCCGCGCGAGTCTATTTTCTAGCGGTTGAGTGGCGGGCACCGCGCGGTTGTGTCTGAACGATCACATACAAATCTACATCCGCGCGGATCCCACGCGATTTGCGATCGGTTGCCGTGATGCGGCCAATAGGATGTCTTCATTCATTATTTCGCCGTTGAATCGTTTACACACATTTAGCTTTGTAGCCAGACTAACTTGTAATATTTATGTTGTAATCGTATCCTGTAATCATCCGAAATAAATTTAAGTGAGTATACAACCGTAAGTTCTTATTTTTGCTACCTTGTGCCTTTCTTACTGGCTTACCACGCATTAAACTCAGCCCCTACCAACTACTACTTTTCTAGACGTGATTAAGTGAATAAATTTAATTTATTTTTATTTAAACAACTAAATAGATACAAAGAGGCACAATCACCTCTCTCTCTCTCTCTCCCTCGCCACTCGAACGATACATCTCACGTGCCGACACAAGAAGACGCGTTTGGACGGGTGGGCATAACACACCAAACATCAAAAAAGTACTTTATTCTATTTACATGCATTTTACAGGTGTAAATATAAAATAAATAATAACAATAAATGTAGTTTAGATATTCGTTTAGCTAATCATAATGCTCTCGAGATAACAATAATTATTTTCAGTGGATATTACATAAATTCAAATAATGTGGCAATTAAAATTATTACGAAAATGCTAATTTCGATATCTAAATGTTTAAATGCAAACAAACACAGCGCCGTGCCAACACTGTCATCGCCGACTCTCTCCGCCGTCTCTCTCTCTCTCTCCCCGTCCCACTCTCTCTTTCTCTGTTTGATAAGGTTTAAAAAACAATTCAAAAACACAAGCCGTCTGCCGGCTGACGTGATTGCGCAATACTTGGTATAAATAATTTTATAAAACCGACCACTGATAACGTTCTATCAAACAAGCGGTCGACAACCATTGGAATTGGGAGCAAGGAGGTGGATTACGTTACTAGTGAACAACGCGTGCACAGACTACAGTCGTTCCGTGCTAAAATACGTAAACTTTCTCAATCATTTATTGGCAAATTTTAAATTTCTTTTTCACTGGTTTAATACTTTTGATCTATATTTTAATTTAATTAAGTTAAATATAGTATTATCAATATTGTCATGTATCGTGGCTTTGGGAGGAATGAATTAAAATACTGTAAATTAATTAGCAATGAATGAATTAATGATTTATTAACTATTCAATGCAAAAAGTCACATAAAACGAATTTAAAGTTACGCTATTCTTTAAATTACACTATTTGGCAGTAAATCACTCGTAAATGAACAATATGACAGGGAATGGACATGCAGAGGCGGCTGACATTTTTGCTTATAATATAACTGTGTGTAGGACAAAGTTGATACAATTCTGTACATCTCAACTAAATGGAAATGGATAATAAATTTTTCTTTTTCTTCTTACCACTTAAACTTCTTTTTTTAATTTACACAAATCTATAAGATGTACTTGAATCTTTTTAACTGAAATCTAAATTTACACAAATCTATTATATGCACTTGAATCTTTTAACAGCAATCTAAATTTACACAATTCTATTACATGTACTTGTACCTTTTAACTGTATATCTGTGTTATGTTATTTCTTAAAATTTATATTTTGTATATTTTGTTAAAGCCTATAAGGGCGTTAAATAAATAAATAAATTTATTATCGCTGAGAAACACGTATTTCACTAGAACGTTCCATCCAATTCTCGCTCGTATTATTTATCGCATTTATTTATTTCGCCAATTGGGTACGTTTCTCGATTATTAGCTTTATTTATCGCTTCGACTACCTCCCGACTGGCCACACTGGGCGTCGTCTAGCGCGCGCTTCGTGGCCGATTTGTCGAACACGACGACTGAACTCGCGCCGCATTTATACCTAAATGCTGATACATAGAAGGTTCTGGTCGCTTCTCGGTTGTTTGTGGACGTCTCGCGATGGTTGTGGAATATTTTAGATTTCTGTACAATTCTCGATGTTTCATGAAACTTGTGCATTCCGCTACGTTGCGCACGTTGGCTACCACTGCGCACGACACGGCGGCGGGTCGGCGGGGTCAGGACACGCGCCGTCTACATCGGGTGGAGCGGGAAACTCGATCATATCTGAAATGGTGCGCTCGCCGCATCAAATGGTACGCTCCGCACGGCGACAGTATCATTCCGCCACAGCAGCACGAGCAGAATGCACTTTGAAGCATGTAAAACGTGCACAATGTTTATTATAGGTCCGGAGACCACCTGAGCCAAGGTACCTGACATACCGAATATGATAACGCGAACGTGAGACCTGACTGACTCCCCTACACTGTCGCCACAAGAATAAGGGTAGTTATTTGCAAAAGAAAAACACAAAATGAATTAAATATGAGGCAAATGAAATTGCGAAGCATTTGACATAAAGCAATATAAAATTTATTTTGGTGCGAAAAATGTCAAATTGTTTTTAAATGTTTCACGGGAACTGTATCAATTGTAAGCAATAAGACGGTATACTTTAATTGATAACGGTATATATTAATTAATTCATGATGTTTTGTTAAACAGTTAAGTTATCTAAAAATTCGTTTTAATATTCATTACCATTTTATTGTTTTCCATTTCAGCGTCCACTTCTCAATTACCCCCCCCCATAGCTGTAGCCAAGCCAAGCAATTTTCGCTAGAATAGGTAATGCATAGTTAGTTTTCGTCCGTCCTGATGAAAATACACAGCGGTATCGAAACCGATAGACGTAGAGTTACTAGTTAAGTGGTTAATACAAAGTTATTTAATTGAAATTAATACATTATCATTAATCGAAACTCTCTTAAAATAGGCGGTTTTTTACTCCCTTTCTTTTAACTTGTAGCGTCTGCTTGTCTGTCGAAAAAACTTTGGAACGATTTTTAACCCTTTTCCCGTGATCCAATCGACATGAAACTTTGCAGGCAGACTCATGGCGACGATAAAAATGATCTAACAATTTTCGTTTATTTTTTTTTTGATCATTAAGTATATTTTTTTGATCATTATTTTGGATTTTTCGAAATTTTAACGGTTTTTTCAAATTGGAAACCACACAAATGAGAAAGGAGCCCGACGCGTGGAGAAGGCGCGAAGCCTGTTTCAACTAGTCTGACTCGAGCCATGGGTCCAATCAGACGGTTTCGCCGACGCCGTGCCCCCCTATACCAATTATTAAGTTTTCGATATTCTATAAGTTTTAAGGATAATATACATGGAATAGATTTTCCACATGAACTTAAAGCAAGAGGAATATGTTGATAGAATATCAAATTGGAAACAATACAAATGAGAAAGGGAGTATAATAAAAAATTGGTTTTTATGGGTTAGTTTTTTTATTATATAAAGTTCGTAAAGAAACAAAAGACTCGTATCTCAAAATTTCATGCTTATGGGGCAGTGCACTCAGATAGATAGACAAATAATTATTAATAAAGAGAATAAACTCATATTATATAGTGAATAAAGTTAAATTATAGAAGTCTCATGGAGACCAAGCTGGGAATACGGAAAACGTGTATCTTTATTGTATGGCTCAGGGCTTATGACCCCTGTGAGCTGGCTTAACTCTTTAAATGCCATGTACGTGATTATACTCACTTTTAGACAGGATTAAACACAATTGTCAGTGTCGTATATTTAAAATCAATCTGCTGTGTAAGGGTGATAATTTCCAGCATTTTATAAAATACTATAATTGTATTTTTATTTTATTTATTTATTTCATGAAAATACATTCTATGATAATAATAATAAATTAGATGAATCAAATAAGTACAAAAATATGCATAGATAACGGTAGGTATACATTTTTTGTAAAAAAAAAACTATCCCAAACAATGAAATTTGCGTATGTAAGATTAATTACGTACCATTTTCATTACTGCCATTTGAGTTACTATTCTGAAAGCTAGGTATTAATATTAGTCACTAATTACTAATTTATATTGTTTTTATTGAGTTTTAGTCGTGTATAAATCATTACACATGTCTAATTTCTCATCTCCTAACCTATGTACAGGTATATATATATATATATACCTTTATAGGATTTAATATACTTATAATGTACGTAATATATATTATATTTTGTATATTTTCTTTTGGGATTTAATAAATAAAATAAAATAAAAGTACAACGTCTTTTTTAATAATTGGAAAAATAAATATAATAACATTCTAAATACATAATTAGGAAGATTTTTTTTTATCGCAACTTCAATAAATGCCACTTTTCTAGAGATTACAAAATATATGCTTTTTGGTCAATATTTCGTCATAATACAAAAGATGTTTTCTGTCTCGTTAGCTAGACCGAGGCCTGTGGCAAAGGAGACAGAAATGTTTTACCGAATCCTGTCAATAATTCGTGTGTTAATCTTTTTTTTTTAAATCCCTATCATTTAAAAGCTTAAGGCCGGCGCCACACTACGCGGATTTTCCGCCGCGTCTCTTCAGTCGCGGAACGCCGCTACATTTCTTTCCATACAACATGCGCTTATCAAGAACACTACGCGGATGATCGGTCGAACTATTTGCTTTGCCTATTTTACGCGACGGAAAAAACGCGGCGGAAGATACGTGCAGTGTGGCGCCGGCCTTAGAGATCAATTTACATAATGCAACGTTCATCGAGAACATCCAAACATTTTTAAAAAATTACGAATATTTCATATACGTTCTAAATCAGTATTCTTTCAAATATTTGAAAGGACTATGCTAGAGACATCTATGGTCCTTCCCATGACATAGTATACATAGGTTTCGCAGCTGGTAACGATACACCTATATTATTGAAATGGGATATTTAACAATATTCTTTATTTGCTCATGTAGTTTTTCAGAGAATACAACACCTCGACATTTCAGAAAATTTGTTTTTTCTTCTTTCATCTTATAAAAGCTTTTAAGAGTCATTTTTATTGTAACACATTTAAAAATTCAAAAAATATCTGAGTTATAGCAATTTGAAGCAAGCGTCATAGATAAATTTTTGAATGAATCATATTATTATTTTGCGTTTATCGGAACTTTCTTTTTAAGAGTGGTTCAGGAAATATCTCAAACTATTAAGGTAATTTTATTGAAATTTTTCTCACAACTTATTACTATAGGTCGACCACAATCAAAAGACCATTCACTAGCTTTGTCCGGTAAGAAAAAAGCGGGGAAAAGTTGCCTGAAAAGCCCGTATTACAAGTCTCAATATGATATTCCAAATAAATATATATTTTTTAGTTTAAAAAAGGTAACTTACTTACTAGAATTTTTTTTTGCATCGTAACAAAACACATATTTTTTGCGCACATTTTTTTTTAATACGGTTTAGCTATAACATTATCTATGATTTAGGAAACAATTTTTGATGATAAAACGCGCAATATTCTAATTGTGATTTATTAAAATGATTAAAAAAAAAATTTTTTTTTAATTATTTACAAACTGATCTTGTTTTTTTTTTAAAAAAAAAACAATTATTTGGATATGCCACATCATAGACATTACACAATTTAAAAATAAAATAATTAACTTTTCATTTCACTCAAACTCCAGCGGCTGCGCAAGTCACGGAGAAGCATCTTTGCGGGACAGCGCGAATTTTTTTTTTTTTAATTTCAAGATGTTATAATCCGTTTAACTGACTTTTAGAATGTTGCCTAAGAGTGAAAAAAAAAATGCTGGTGTGGAGCGCGGGATATTTACACATCGATAATTCAATAACCATTGTTGTGTGGCGCCAATCGATTAATCCAAATGAATGGCATAGAAAATAAAATAATCTCCTGACCCAAAATTGAACAAAAGAATGAAAACGGTAAGTTTCGGTCAATGATTTACCGAACCACACGGCCTTCCTGCGTACATTTACAAATAATTAACCTTTCCCTGCCCGAGCATTGGTGCGGATCACAGAACAAACAATTGCGGGGTCATTTATATATTTTTATTTATTTATTGAAATTAACGGACATCAGAATAAAAGTTTTAGGAATATAAACAAAAGCAAGGACAAATGTAAAGTACTAACAAGATGGAGATAAGATCTAGACTATCAGAGATTGTTTGAATATGGATAGACTTAGACCGAAGAAGTCCAGATCCTGTCTTGAGTTTATAAGACGGCATAACCGTGACATGGGAGCATGGAATCCATAATTAGTTCTATGATGGCTAAAGAACAACAGTTCTTTATTTCTGAGTCTGCGAAACGGATATTAAATTTTATTTGGCCCAGTAACGAAGGCACATCAGTGTGGCCGTTTAATATTTTGAATATGGTGATTAAGTCAGTGTTTTCTCTACGTTTTTGGAGGTTATGAATTTTTAACATTGACTCAGTTTCACTGTACGAGTATGTAGTTTCACTGTACGAGTATGTACGTCATGATGTGTATGTACGTTTATGTTGATTCTTTAATTTCAACATTCTCTATTCCCCGACCAGATGTCATTGAACACATCCACCTTCTCTCAAAATCTATGACTTTGACACAATATTTCTTGATTTTGGAATATTAAACTATTTGTTAGAATAAAGAAAGGAGTGCTGAGATGGTTTGGTCATGTGGAACGTATGAACGAGGAAAGGATGGTTAAGAAAATATATGAGGCGAGTGATGAACGCAACAGGAATAGAGGGCGTCCGCGGAAGACCTGGCATATACTAAAAGTACTTGAGGATGGTCCTGTTAAAAGCCGCAACAACCGTAGAACTTGTATGAGAAGATGTATGAATATGGCCGAAGCAAAATAGTACTATATATAATAATATAATATATAATAATAATAGGTGTGCCAGGATAGAAGAGTGTGGCGTTCAATCGTCTCTGCCTACCCCTGCGGGGAAACGGCGTGACGGTTAGTTAGGTAGTTAACTGTTTGACCTGTGGGGACCATTGTATGTACGCGACCGTGCAAACCCTTCAGATAAGTAACACAGTGAGACAGAAGACCACAGGGAGACGCAGCGCCCTTCTGATAAGGGAGGAACCCGTCCATCTAGCTGGATCCGGAGGAGAACAAGGTGAGAGCGTGCTTCCTTTCATTGTCCATTGACCTCTCCATAAACCTGTATCAAATCCATTTCCCGATACTTTCTCCATTCTACAATCCGTGTTCAAACAGGGTATTTTCTAGCGAAGGGAAAAACTACATTTCAAAATGAAGTCTACAACACACACACGTTCACCAGTTTGAAGACTACAAAGTGTACAATACATTTGTAGTATAAAATACATGAAGTGACTAATCGTAGTACTGATGAAGTGAAGGGAAAAACAACATTTCAAAATGAAGACACACACATGTTCACCAGTTTGAAGACTACAAAGTGTACAATACATTTGTAGTATAAACAACATGAAGTGAATTAATTATAGTACTACAAAATTATAATGACCTACAAGAAGCGCTTCTTGAAAAGTGTGCTACTAGAAAATTTTCAAACCATTGGGGGAGGGTGTTTCGGTTTCCAGAAATTTCTTCATTTATTTACGTTGAAGTCCCAAAAATTTCACATATAAAAAACACCGCACTTCAATTTAGTGTAGTTTGTAGTGTGCAAAAAAAGTTTCAAATAAAATGTACTATTTGAAGTATGTACTTTAAAATAACTTTGAAGTGTGTGCAGTTTGTAGTGTGCACTACACTTCAGAAAGCGTGAGGTGTACACTTTAATGTAATGTAGTACTACATTGTAGCAGTTAGTACAGAGCGGACCCATCACTAGCATTTTCTATCGCGGTGGGGTAAAGGTTAAATACTCCATTTTTCAATTTCCCAACTGACAAAAGCGTCGCTCGGTTTGTTTGTTAGCTGGAACAAGGGAGTCCGTACCTGGCCGGGGCAGACACGACCCGCTCTCTGGAAGTTCCCGGCCAGATTGACGCAGACCGATTGTCAAAGATAAAGTTGGGCATCAAAGCGAGGCGCCGCGCCGGCAAGGAAATTTGTCACGTTTCAAACAAGCCTGCGTCACTTTGGTCGGAAACCATCACGTCCGTGGAAAGGTTGGGGTTTCAAAATTGGAATACATCTGTCAAGTGCTAAAAAATTGTTTAAAATGTTTGTGGATGCTGAGGTACGTGACAAAAACCTCATAAATAAAATTAATAATTGACACTCAAATTTTGTTGTGAAAATTCACCATTTTTCGGGAGCGATACTTCCGCTCTTCAGAACAATGAATGTACTAAAATGTATGTTCAAGTGTGACAAGACATATTAGTGTGGTCTGAGGTGAGAAGAAGGGGCGTAGTTACAATTTAAGTAGGTAGAAAGTAATTAACGGAGATCAAATGCAGAATAGATACAGCCCGTGCATCTTTTGATAAGATGAAAAGTCTACTCTGTAATGACGACTTAAACTTGAAGCTCAGACAGAGGTTGATCAAATGCTATGTATGGTCAGTTCTACTTTACGGTGTTGAAGCATGGACGCTGAAGGTGACTACTCTAAATCGCCTAGAGGCGTTCGAAATATGGGTACATCGTAAAATGTTAAGGATATCTTGGACTGACATGACTAGTAATATTGAAGTTTTACGTAGAGCAAATACAAACAGACGGTTACTCAACACAGTAAAGCTCCGTAAAATTTCATACTTTGGTCATATAATGAGAGGCGAAAAGTACTCCATCCTTCAGCTCGTCATGAAGGGGAAGATTGAGGGTCGCAGATTTGTCGGAAGAAGGCGGCATTCCTGGCTTCGAAATATCCGAGATTGGACCGGGATAAGAAGCGTGGAAGAGCTGTTCCGCACTGCCCTGGACAGGGAAACTTTCTCCCAGATGATCGCCGACATCGGGGGGACCCGACAGCGCACATGAAGAAGAAGAAGAAGAAGAAGAAAGTAATTGTAATGGAAACAGATTTATTTACAAATGGTTATTTGGTTGTTTATAATTTATAAGTTTTTATTTATATTTTTCCTGCTTTCTAATTTTTTAAGGTTATTCAAATTAATACCTATTGGTATGCAACATTTTGAAACCGGTATTCAAATCAAAAAGAGTGATTATATTCTATAAGATGATTCGCAAGTTATGAAAAATCGTTTTTGTTTAAACATCTCAAATGCTCACTGACATAATTTCAAATTTCTTGAAGTTTTGCCTATGGAAAAATAGTTACAATCCTTACAATTTTATTAATTCATGTCCGATTAAAAAATGATAAATTTTTACAAATTCAATTCTTTATCCTTTTTATATAAAATGTATATTTTTTTCGATGCAATGTTAGATCGAACATCGATTCGATAATATACTAGAAGAGACAATAAGAAAGCAAGCTGGTTAGAACGCAGGTCAAGGAAGGGTTCATATTAAAGCTTTGAGGGGAGTGGGATATCATATTTCATGATGCAAATTTAATATATAATATGGCAATAAATAGTATCCACGAGACTAAAAAGGACCAACCAATACTATACTTAACTATTTTACAAAGTAAAAACAGCATGTCGTTTTAATTTTTGATAAAAATAACTTCTAAAATTCTATAAGATAGTGCACCACTTTTCACAGACCGTCAAAGTACAATGAAACGCAGAACTAATTGAACGTGAGGAAGCGCGAAACGAACCAGCCGCAATAACTTGCAACTAAAGAGATATCCGTATATTGCAGATCACCGTTCTACGTCAACGGCGAAATCTATCGAGCTTCGCAGATGCCGAGATTGAAAACCAAAGATTTCACTATACGGCAGTAATAAAGTTAAAAACTGATCTGTATCAAATAACTATATGGTGTGAAAAACTCCGTCGCATGGTGCGGGCGCCTTTCGTCGCATGACTAAAATTTCATCTCCAACGCGCCTAAAAAAGTATAACTTCAATAAAAATTCGGCCTAATTTGGAAATAGTAAGAATATTGAAGTTCGCGTATTCCGTGTTGGCATCTCTATTTTTTTTTAATAAAATATCTCTACAATATGGATGACATTATAAAAAAACCACTTAAGATCCCTCAGTAACTGAGGAATCTTAAGTGTTATTTTACTCAAAAATCAAAATTGCGTGCCGTTTTACCTCTACAAAATAGGTAAAAAATATAATTTATTGTTCGTTTTTAGTCTCGTATATACCATTCGAGAATATTAATTACCCAACGATTATCTTTGCATCACGAAATATGGCCTTCCACTACCCTCAACGCGTTGTAACAGTGACAATAACATAATTCCTTGATCAGCGTTCTAAACAACGTGATTTTATCTCGTCTCATCTAGTGCATTATCGAATCGATTCCCGGGTAAATAGACTTACCATTGCTTTTTCTATTTAAACTTTTTTGTTTAGCTTTACCTGTTATTTCATTGCTATTCCATTGGCTCCGGTTCTCGTACCATCGCACTGAGCAAACGAATAAATATATCTTAAAGGTTATGCAGATATTTGTCAAGTAAATGCAGCTGCGAGCCCCGTTGCATTCTCAGACCGACAAATGGCCGAACAAATCACCCGGGAAATTATGGCGAAGACGTGAGAATTCCACGCTGGACATGTTATGTCTGGGAATGCGATCTCTGCCCACTGGATTAAATAAAATTAAATAATCCAGTAGGAATTGCTGTAAACGCGTTTCTTCAATAATTCTTCTTATACTTTCGCGGCCTCGCGGTGACAGAGAAGCCTCTTCCATTCTTTGACATTTCTTGCAAGTCCATCTTGACATTACCTGCATGTCTATCGAATAAAAAATTGCATCACGTCATTGTAATCATTACCAATCGCAACTTTGTAATTATAATAATTACCTATCACGATATTGTAATTAATTAGACTAATGACGCTATGAACTCGTCTATAAATCATGCGATAAATAGCTTTATAAATTGTGAAAGTAATCTGGATATGTTTCACGACAATATCGTACATTTAAAAAATATCACTTGTCTAATACCACTAATGAGTTTAGGAATACACGACTAGTTTCGACAACTGCAGATGTTGTCATCAACGGGTGATTATATAAATTTATACAGTTTATATCATCACCCGTTGATGACAACATCTGCAGTTGTCGAAACTAGTCGTGTATTCCTAAACTCATTAGTGGTCTTAGACAAGTGATATATTTATATATAATTATAATGTCATTCAACAAAGTTAACGCCAATTGAATACAATTAATTTGAAAAATATACTTTTGCTTAATTAGTTATATCCTCACCAATCCAGCTCACACATTCTAATGATACACACTGACTATGAATAATGAAAAATATTATATTCAAGAACACATTCTTATTGTGAAGCCGCAATTTTTTCAGAACAAAGTTCGGTGAAATTTAAAACCAAATTTATTAATCGATTAGAAAGACATAAAGAAAAATCAAATCAACGAAAAAATATTTGGCTGCTGGGATTTGAACCACGGATCTCCTCCTATCCGGGGCAGGCACGTTATCCAATTACACTATAGCGGCCTTGTACATTTCCGGGAATATATCAACCTTATCTGTAAGTCTAATTTATTCATTGCTTAACATATTTTATCCATTTTTAGAGCAATCCACTTTTTCTGGTATGGTAGGCACAAATTACTTTATGTACATGCCGCTAGGGGACGCCAGAATTAACCAATTTAATTCATTTTTTATTTTTGGACATACTTGATACAACACACATTATATTCAAGAACACATTCTCATTGTGAAGTTGCAATTTTTCAGAACAAAGTTCTGTAAAATTTAAAACCAAATTTATTAATCAATTAGAAAGACACACATGAGATCCGTGGTTCGAATCCCGATAGCAGCCAAATATTTTTTCGAGAAATTGATTTTTCTGTACGTCTTTCTAATTCATTAATAAATTTGGTTGTAAAAATATTATATTATATAAGTTGCCATGTTTGTACATTCTCATTACATACAATTATCTTAATTTGAATTCTCTGACATTACCTATGTGGTGCATATTATTGGTATAAGATTCTGCAACTTATTCGTTGTAATCTAAAAAGCTTCAATGCATGTACTGTATATATAAATAATATATATAAATATATATAAATAATATATATAAATAAATAAAAATTACCAATTAAAATATTTTTAAAGTCCGCTTATTGAACATATCATTTATAAAGTCGATAAACTTCATTAACTGATAAGGAAATAATCCATTAATCGAAAAGGAGAATTGCATTCAGATGGCTCAATGGTTCAGATGGTTTGGGCATGTTGAGCGAATGAAAGATGAAAGAATGGTAAGAAAGATATACATATAATGCAAGCGTTGATGGCGCCAGAAAGACAAAGCGACCGCGGAAGACGTGGCGTGACCAGATTAACCAGATATTGAAAGATGGTCCCGTTAGAAACCTCAACAACCGGCGAGCTTGCATGCATGAATGTATGAATGTGGATGAGGCGAGAGCTGTATGTCCGGATGGAAGAGTGTGGCGCTCTATCCTTTCTGCCTACCCCCACGGGAAATCGGCGTGATATAAGTAAGTTGATAATATTTTCCGCTGATAATATCCAAATCACACATACTACATTATAGATATTTCATTTCTTAATAAGTAAATGTCATTCTTTTCTGTCTTGGACAAGAAGAACGTCAGTCACGGAGGTGGAGCTCCACGAAAATAAACTTACCAACAAAATAATAGTCTAATATATACCTCAACCTAATTGAAAAAAAAATCACCAGATTTCTACGTAAATTTTATCCTCGAAGATAGCGCACCCGGTAAACCATTTAAAGAACTCTTCAGAAAAGTGACTAAGAATCTCATCAGTACAGTCAAACGGATCGTATTGGTTGTATCGGGACTGCAGAACAAAAAGTTGAACTCTCTTGAACGTGACCTGATAAGTAAGCAACACGGCGATGTTATCAGAGCAGTATATAATAATATCATAACAGATTATTACTCCGCTACACGCGATACAATCGAAGACATCTTGCTACAATCACAACTTATCTTGCAACTCCCCGTGTCGAAGGCGTCATTCTTTCAACTTTATCTTGAACTAAGGGTCCGAGATTCAACTCTTTCAAAAAAGAAAAACACCAAAAGTGAGAATATTTTGTATCGAAAATTATATTCACCCCTATACTCAGGATAGCAAGATTATTACTATATCAGCGTAAACTAGACGAGACGTAGGTACCTATTTTTCTACGCGCAAAGTTTCTGCGAGTGTCAATTTATTTTATTTATTTATTCTTCTTCTTCATCATTGCATTCTAAAAGTGGACATAGTTTATACATTACTTAAATATCACAATTAAACTTTTTTAAATTTAGCTTATAATGCCCCACTTGGTAAATCCTGTTTCGGGGCAAAAATGTTTCTCAAATGAATATTTTTTATTCTAGGTGAAATCATACACGTAATTGAGTGATAATATATTAAAAAATATATATATATATATAAGTGGAAATAGAAAACACTGAACTCTTAACTAAACAGATGTCCAATATGATGACTTTAGTAAAAAAAATTCACTCTATAAATAAGTTTGTAGAGTTACACTATCCTTTATGCATCTTTTTCAGAGATTTGGTTCGTCATACTAATCTGTTGTGCATTTCGATGTAAGTGTGTGTGTGTGAACGATGTCAGCTGGGATGCTGGAAGAAAGGAAGCGGGCATTCTAGATTGACAGGCTTACTCGGTAGAAAGAAGAAATACTGCATTTTATTTATTTATTTATATATCTCTATTTAGTTAATGATACATTGTTTATCATTAGCTAATATTAAAAAACATTATATATATATGTACACTTATTAAATAATATTTCTCTTCATACATTTTCCATTGTTATGTGCCGTTTACATTCTTGATTGAATGTATTGATTCTGCTTAGCTTCCTCACACCTTCTGGCTGGCTATTATACTCATTTATTCCCTTGTAATAAATACAGTTTTTTGTGTTTGTCTTTTTTCTATTTGGAATACTTACTTTGTTTGCATTTCTTGTATTATGTCTATGTATCTCTGTGTTATATTTGATCTTATTTTAAAAATATTTTGGCATTTTGTCGTTTAATATTTTGTGAATGAATATCATTGTATTTAATTTTAATCCTTGTTTTATATTAATCCAACTTAAATTTGAGAGCATGTTTTTAATTTTGGAATATCTATTTCTCTGTAGAGTTATCCTCGTTGCTCTATTCTGTGGAATTTGTAATTTCTTATACCTCCTTCATTACATAGGTACAAAATAGTGGGGCAATATTGAAAATGAGGAGCAATTATTGATTTATATATTGTTATCGCTGTTTCTTTAGTTCATTATGGTCTTATTCTTCCTAAGAATGACACTTTCTTTGCATTTTTTTTTGTTATGTATTCAGTATTATTTTAAATGATATAAATATCCCCAAATATTTTATTGTATCCACTATTTCTTGTTCTTCTTCATCAATCTCTATCTTTATCTCATCATTATTACTTTTATTTTCTATTAACATACCTTTTGTTTTTTTTGCATTTAATTTTAATTTATTAATTTTAAGCCATTTAGGTGCAGGTTGTTTGATCGCGGCAATGGTTATAGTTAAGCAAAAAGCATAGGCTTCTACGAATACTGGTTGTCTGATTGGTGGAGAACGCGAAAATCTACGCTCTTTGCTGAACTATGAACATCCCTACTGGTGAATCAAGAACCAGCATCTCATCATTGTACACGCCTCATGAGAATTGTTGTGACTAACGGCTGCAGACTTTCGTTGCGCAACTGACCAACCTAACCTAACCTAACCAATGTTCCTATACGTCAATGCAGACCGACAGAGGGCAAGGTACATTCATACATGGTTCTGCTAGCGTCAAATGCTACAATATTCCTCGTTCATTAAAATAAGCCTTCGCGGCTTATTCCTTTTAATATTGTTTGTATTTAAGGGAGACATAACACATTCATTTGATTCTAAAATAAGCGAATGACATGATATAAAATATACATCAGATCAAACGTTTGGATAGTAAAAGTAATGATTATAATATAGAAGTGAAAGTCTAAAGCGAATAAATCATTATTTAATCATGTTATATTATATAATAAAGATAAATTATAGATATCTTACAGATACGAAGCTATTTATATGGAGAAGTAAGTATGGAATCACTCTAGGGTCATTAATGTTCTGTTGACGATCTGTTTGTTAGAAAAAAAATGGAAGTCTTTATTGAATGATTACAAGTCTTAGGACCTATCTTAAGACTGGCTTAAGTGATCACTTTATACAATGTAACGTTCACAATTCCAACCAAGATCAACCAAACATCTAAAAAAAATTGAAAGCTGTAAATGTTATTTTAATATATAAACGCAGGTATGCGAGCGAACAGATGTTTTTCTGTTTTGACAGAACGCAATCTCTAAAAATTATATTTAGTGAGTAATACGAGGAGAACTATTTATCAAGTGATTATCGATCGAGTGCCTACTTGTATATAATTTTTGTTATTTTTTTTAATATATACTCGTATATTTATACAAAAGTTATATCACCGCAAATGTGTCTCTTTAGATCCTTGCGCAAAACAAACTTACTCTTATCCATCTTCCTGACTGTCCCAAAGACATTCACTTGCGTTACAAATGATGCCTGATTTTTCAAAATTTTGCTCAGTTGCACTCTAGGATCCTGAGATAAATCACCATCCCTCGGTCAACTCACCTCCGCCTTCTTGGAGAATTTTTATTTTTATATATCATTACTCCTCGCAATACGAAGGCATCCTATTATTGTAATTAATATCTGAATCCAGAGCGACGCCGAGCAAGCACGCTGTGATATACAAAGTACCTCGTGATGCGATGGGTGTTTTTAAACAGCATCACACGGCCCGTTCAAAGTGCAAAATAGATTTTAATCATCTGCGTAATTAATAATTTATACCTGCGGGCAGTTTTGTGCGAGCCTGCGCCCGACCAGCTCCCGGGACCGGCGAAGCGGCAAAAAGAGCAACGCGAGCCGCGCACGCGAATTGGCATTGAAAGATCACACATCCATCGGCCACACTAAAGGCGATTGACGTCAGTGGCCGGCTATGACGTCACCGAATCGTTAGTTTATCTATTGAATTCGCGGCGCGGTTTTTAAAAGGCGATTTGACTTCAATAGCAACAAACGAGTTTGGGGATTTATCCGGAACGTTACGGAGACGGCTTCCGTTTCCGGCAGTACAAGAACAGCGTGAAATCAATCTAATCGTTTACACGAAGCCGAGTTGCGATATTTACAATTATTGAAAATTGAATTTTGGTCACATTTCATTCATTCATGTTTTCGGTGCTGTGAAGGAAAATTAATATTTGCGATATTTACAATTATTGAAAATTGAATTTTAGTCACATTTCATTCATGTATATTTTCGGTACTGTAAAGGAAAATTAATATGCATTTGGCAACTTCTTCTTCTTATACCGGCTGAGGGCAACTGGGCCATTTTACGCAGAGTTTGCCGTCTCTTGTGATGTGGACTCTATCTTTTGGCTGGTCTTCTAGATATCCCTCTTCACTCTAGTATACCATGTAGGGTATGGTAGTCTTTGGGAGTTCACTCTTTCCACACGGCCTCTCCAATACTTTCACCTTTTCTCCCTCATCTTAGGAGCTTTCATAAACCACGTGGCATAAATCAAGTGGGGAGGGGTAAGACAGAATGCTACGCTGGGGTACGTGAGGGGAGGGAGGGGGGATCAGAGCCGAGTTACGTAATTCTCTCATAGATTTTATTTGGCACAGTAAAACGGTACAGAATATGCGATCGATAAATCTGCTCAGATCGGTTCGCTCACAATCTATAGTTTAGAGACTGGAAGGAATTTGTATTTGATTACATATTTTTATCGATTGTTGCGCGGTATGATCGATAAACCTGAAATTATGCGGAGCATTGGTTTGTATGTTCCCGATAATTACCTTAGACGTCGTCAGCATGGATTGTTTCACATTCCAATATACAGGACCAACCTGCCGATGGTTATGCCTGTTGGAAGAGCTACAGCTATGCTGAACAATGTCGCTTTGGGTATTGATATATTCCATGTGTCTGAAGCAGGATTTTCCTACACCTTTGACCAGATTTTATGTTATTTTTAACTAATTAAATATTTTTATTTTGATATATATACTTTCATTATATGTTTGCCTTGAACACTTAGTTTGTTATGTACATATTATTAAATAAATCGAATAGAATTTTAAATTAGTTTTGGAAAGAGGAAACAGCACAAAATATCTTACAGAATTACAGAACAGAAGAAAAAACTACGTTCACTCGGGAGGGGGAGTTTCAAAGTAAAAGCCACGTTAGGGCTACATGGGAAGAGGGAGGGGTTCAAGAGAGTTCAAAATGGAACCAAGTGTTTTATGGACGCTCCCTTACAATATCTTACATCAGCGACTAGTCACCATCATCGCTGTTGTTGTAATTCCAATTCCTAATTAGGAAAATTGATGTTCTTCAGGAGAAAATTTAATGTCGCGAATGAATTATTTTCCGCGTCACCAGTTTGAAAATCGAGCCGAAAAAAGAATCGGCACCTGCCTCTCAGGCGGTACGTTGGCTTAGATAAGAGAGATAACTGGGGGAATGTGTTTTGTTGGAGAAAAAAATTGTTGCGAAACCTGCTCCGAGTCCGAAATGCAAACAGCAGAGGGAGATACCTCTACCACTTCCAAGGTCCTCTCCTTCTGTCGTGTGATCTGCGACCGGTGTCCAGTTGTGACAATATTGATGATTCGAGACTGCACCTGCTTACCTAGATGATTCGATCGTCGTTTGGCAATATGATACACACGACCGAATTCACTTGCAAAATATAGTTTCTCCGTATTATAAATGGGGGATATAAGACGGCAATATTAAAAAAAATTAATTGAGGATTACTATTTTTAGCGAAATTTAAAATAAATTAAATTTTAATAATTTTTACTAATGAAATATAAAATGAATTAAATTAATTGAACATTGTTTTTGCTGAAATATAAAATATATTAAATTTTAATAAATATTATTATTAAGTTCAGTTAAACCGAGGCACCTTTAATGATAAGTGCCCGGGAAACAAAGAACATTAATATAGGGCTTCACCACAAATATCTAATTACTCTAAAGGGGAAGGGGTAACTTAAAATTTTATAAATAAGTCATTTGTACGTGGTATTTTCACTGTTTGATAATGGCCTTGCAAGCTGAAACAGCTGTAACACTTAAAAATAGTTAACCAGCAGACCTTAATAATAATATTTTAAAATTTAATTTATTTTAAATTTTAGTAATAATAATATTCATTAAATTTCATTAATAATAATGATTAAAATTTAATTTATTTTAAATTTTGCTAAAACTAAATATGGAGTTCTACAAATAAAACACAAAGACCATAAATAATGAGGATTACTAATTGAGAATGTACTGAATTCGAGATTTTACAGGAAGTATATCCAATAAATTTAATAGGTAACATAATTTTGGAAGGGATAGATATTATTAATAAAATCTAGAATTCATAAATTCTAAATTGGTAATCCTTGGAGACTGCATTAAAAATATTTTTTTTATTTTTTTGGATATTGCTATTATTGTTTTTTCAAATGGTATGTTCGATACAAAATGTTTACCTATAATTAAACTTAACAATACTTAATGATGGATCATCTATATTGTGATTGCTTCAAAAACGCAATATACAAAGCGTGGTTTTTACACGCAATGGGCGATAGCCAATCACAGACACTAATATCCGCGCAGTGGAAACTATCGGCTGCGCAGCGGCCAGTACAGCCAATAGCCAATTGCAGACACCAATCGCCGCGCAGCAGGGCCTAGCAGCATTTCTAGTTAGTCTTTATCGGCAGAAAGAAAAAAATTGAGTATGTGTACTTAAGTACGCGCGATAGAAGTTATACTTCTTTGGCATACGTAAAAAAACCACGTGCTGAGTTATATACCTTGCGTTAAATTTTCCAACTCAAGGTATACAATACAAGCTAGAATTTATCTAACAAATATAAGCTCTCCATCGACGGATAAGAATTCTAAAACACGAATCAAATACAGCACCCACGTACTGAAGAGCATTTTGCTGGTATAAATGAAACAGTAAACATAATAGATGTGCGGAGCTTTCTATTCCTTATATATAATGTTTAAAAAATAGTTCTAATATGTAGACTTTCTTGTGTTTATGTTATATCTCTTACGTACAATATTTAAATTTTATTTCTAATGTATAGTCTTTTTAATATTTTAACTTAAAAAAAAACTGTACAGGTAGTTGCTTCAGAACAGACCTTGTCTAGTGAAGCAACTACCTTCATTTATATGTATAAAATTACACTAAACAAAAAAATAAATATTTCAACCACCGTAATAACACAATATGAATTTGATCGCAATTACATTGAGAAAAATACATCAGCAAATTAAAAATAAATAAAATAAAAGCGCCCGAAGCATACGCAAATTTCATAACAATATTTTCAAACAACTTGATGTAGTCACTTATAAGAATTGCTATTACATATTAGTATATCTGGTATCGAAACAGGAACAATATAATTAGAAGTGCTAAAAGTGTCATAAAATGACGCCATTCGCTAATCGAAAGTAAATGATCACCGAAATGTACAAACGGCATATCTGACGAGATTAACAAAGCTAGCGTGGCTTTGTTCGGAGAGCATCATATCGACTTGAGACTTAGACCTGGTGACGACTGTTATTTTTAAAGCAATATATCAACCTGTCTTACTATATATTAAAAAACAGGTCATTTTTAGTTGTTCTTCATCATTTTGTTGTTCTACAATTTTTATAATTATTGAATGCAATATAAAATATATTTTTAGTAGAAATTAACTAGATTCAAAATAATTATAATTAATTTTAAGAGTCGAATTTTTATATTATTAATGGCTTCTTCTTCTTTCCTGGCGTTTCACCCCTTTGAGGTGTTCTTGCCACAAAACAAGTGTGTTTCTTCGGTGGCAATGGAGGTGGTGGTTGCGTTTCTTTTATTTTTTATTTTAGAAATCTAAATTGTAAACGATTCATTTTAGGATATACATTATTCTGTGTGGATGATTTAATTCTATTAGTAATGAAAAAGGATATGGGGTACATAATGTTAGTTTATTTAATTTTTATAGATTTATACCGTTAGCTTTTAGGAATCTTGTCAGTAATTTTAAAGTGATTTGATCGTTTGAAGATAAGAGGGTTGGGATGTTGATGGGGAATGGAATATTGTAATAAGAAAGATCTTGAATAAAATTTGAGTAAAAGTCATCGATGGGGCTCCAAAAAATATGTAATCTAAATGTTCGTCGTCCATCCGACATTCACACATAGGAGAGTCCCGAATGCGGATTTTAAAAAGATGGCTATTCACGCAACAGTATCCTATTCGGATACGGCAGATAGAGGAAGCCTCGAACTTATACGTTAACGTTGTAGAGATTATTCATGGTGATGGATGAAACGTAAACTATGTAATCTGTACTTAAATTTTATTATTCCATTACTGGAAAAATTCTACGTGACGGTGTCCGAAACGAAGACATAAGGAAAACTTGCAAAATAGAGGACATAGCACGATGGAGAATAGATCCTGAAGGAGATTCTGGCGGGATCACGTAGCCAGAATGGACAGTGACAGATTCGTGCATACAGCTGTGAATGAAATCCCCTCTGGACGACGCCCACCGAGAAGACCACCGAAAAGATGGAGGGATAGCTGGACCTCGTCATCCCGGGAGGCGTCGTTTCATGTAGCACAGATCAACAGACCTACTAAAAGAAAAAGTAGAAGAAGAAGAAGTTTTATTATAATTCTGGTGACAGGTGAAGTATTAAGAATCGTTAATACTTCAACTGCTAATGAGAAATTCTATATTCTCGAAACTCATGTAGTAAAATATAAAATTATCTTATTTTCATGCTCTATTCGTTCAACGGACGTTGGTTGTCATGTCGGCTATGAGAACTTCATTTACCGCGGCCCGGAACAGCTCCACTCTAGACTGGCCAAACCACTGTCTCAGGTTTTTCAGCCATGAAGTTCTCCTTCTTCCAGGATCCCGACTTCCGGCAATCTTTCCCTGCATTATGAGATGCAACATCTCGTACTTCTCTGGATGTCTCATCACATGTCAAAGATATTGAAGTTTTCTGATTTTTGTGGTTTTTTTAAACTTATTTTTCTTTATTCATCCGAATCATAACATTTTCATTCGTAACTCTGTCCATCCAGATAATTTTGAGTACCTATTCTTCTGTAGATCCACATATCGAATGCCTCAAGTCGCCTTATCAATTATTCGGTAATCGTCCATGCTTCCATTCTACAAAATAATGTCGAAAACACGAAGCATCTGACCATTCACATTGATAGATTGAATTCATTAATTTCAAACCTGACAAACTTAAAACGTCACAATTGGCGGCAAAACAATGTTATACAATGGCTGTCAAGATACAGAGATAGCAATATTGGTTAGTTCAGAATGCGGCAGAATACTTTGTTGATCATAGGTCACGATATTTGTGTATTTTAACGCTACAACAGGCCATGAAGCTCGATAACATTAAAAAAAAAAACACCCAAGCCTGAGAAATTTGTGAGGCTATATTGTCATCTTTCAGGATGTATATAATATTGGTAACTGCGCATTATCAAAATCTCTCGAACAGTCCAAATGAATCCAGAGTCAACTAAACTTTTCTCGAATTAACCATAAATCGCTAGAAATATGGAGAAACTGGTCGAACATTCTCGTTGCATCGCGAACTATGTCATGTATGTATAAAAGCGAAGCAAGCGCGCGTGCGAGTCAGATGATACCAATCACAAACAACGTGTAAGGTGAAAGAAAAAGAGAATATATTTTGCCAAGAACCTTTAATAAATTAGATAAAAAATTCTTTAAGATGATGCAAGACAAAAAAACTGCATTGGCTTCAAAAAAGTACAAGTAAAAGAATATATACTAAAAAGCAATGTACCTAATCTTACAATAATTTGTAATTATCACGTATCACTTGTAAAAATCATGCAATACTCGATAATGACCTACCTACTCTATAATCTTCGTAGATCACGGTGACTAAATGTTATTTTAGTCACGTTGACTTCAAATTATCTGATTTTCCTGTCTACACGCAGATCGTTTGTTATCTCTTTCAATGCAAAATTGCTACATTTGAAAGCCGGCTAGTATAGGAGTAACGTGTCTATATTATAATACGTCAATGGTTCGAGCCGTGAAAAATTAAAGAAATCAGAATTATTACTCAACTATTAGAAATCTGCCCAAGAACGTGGTGAAAATTTGAATGGCACTGAATGGCACTCGTGACGCGACAACTTTCTCAGCCATTGCGAGCGAATAATACTGGTCACGAACAGACAGGATGAATGTCAAATATTGACGCGACGCGATGCGGCGCGGAGATCACGCGGCCGGCGCACGTGCGCGCGCAGGTCGTGGACCCGGCGCCGACGATCGGCAGCTGTCAACACTCTTCGTGTGTGTTGAAATTATCGTCATTACCTACAGTGGTACTTCCGTAAAACCTACTTTTCAAAATTGAAACTCCAAACTATTGTGCTACAGTCTTGTATATGGCCAATGAAGGAAATGCAAGTGATGCAGAACAGGGCAATGAGAATCATATTTTAAAAAAAGTAAGTACACCAGAATTGAAGAAATGATAAAAGCACTCAATTGGATGAAAATTAAAAAAATATTCTCTTATTTATACAAAAAAATTTCAATACCAAAATGTCAAAATATTTTTTGAACAAAATTATTGCAAATAGTGATGTACTTACATATAACACCCGAAATAGGAATAGAATAAGATTACCATATAAGAAAAAGTATATACACAGAATTGTCTAATGTACAGAGGTGTAAAAATATACAATGAGATGCCAGAAAACATGTAGATTATAAATAAGATGAATGAAATTAAAAACAAATGCTATAATTATTCTAAAAATACTATAGAATTGTAGAGAATAAGATAATAATAATAATAATAATAATTGGATAATTTGTATAGCGCCGTTTTCGCGAATACTCACCTCAAGGGCGCTTTAGATGTATTATTAATTATAGATTGTACCATAGATTAGATTAGATGTAAATGTAAATATGTAGGTTATTACGGATAGCATATAAGTAATAGATTTAAGAATGAAAGTGTTAAATACTAGTTAATATACAAACTATAATATTAACTAACTTAAGAAATAAATAAAAAAATATGTTGCATCAAAGTTTTATAGACTTATTCGTACGTGGGTCACGATATTAGCAAATTTATCTACGAGTATAGATTTGTTTGTTGGCAAATAAAGGTTGGCGTTTTGGATAGATACAAACTCATAATGGCATGATGACAGATTTTGAAATAGTCTTCTATAATGTAGGTACACGTCTAATATTACCGAAAATAACATTATTTCAGTAATAAACTAAGTTTTTACGCAAATAATTGCATTTTCATCTACCTATTTTTAATTTCGCGCAAAAACGCAGTTGTCATTTCGTCTACGTGACGTCAAGCATTGGCAAACATTGCATTGTGTTTATGACAACAGTTCAAAGACACGGTGATGAGTACAGAGGCGTGACGTCATTTTCTCTGACCGGCGTTTCAGCTAAAATGGCGGATTGCACAATTTTGTACTTTTATTTTATTGAAAATCTTATTAATCTCAATGTGCGCATTAAAACAGGATCATTTTTTTTCATACTTTCACAATATTTTCTTCTCTAAAATCACTTATTCTTTAATTCACGCATGTACATTTACTATGTACATTTTTTCCTGTTACAGATTATATTTCTTTAGGTTCCTTTTTAACTAACTAACTAACCATCACGCCGTTTCCCTGCAGGGGTAGGCAGAGAGGATTGAACGCCACACTCTTCTATCCTGGCACACCACTTTTGCTTCGGCCACATTCATACATCTTCTCATACACGTTCTACGATTGTTGCGGCTTTTAACAGGGCCATCCTCAAATACTTGTAGTACCTGATCGTGCCAGGTCTTTCGCGGACGCCCTCTATGGTGCCAGGTTCCTTTTCTTTTTTGTAATTTAATTATTTTTAAATAGATACATGCTCTCGGGGAATATAAAAGCAAAAACACTAGTATCCAAAAAATGTTTTGAATGTAATCACTCAAGATGACTTTTAGAATGTACTGAATTCAAGATTTTATAGGAAATATAGCTCTATCCCCTCCAAAATCATGCTTCCAAATCACTATTTAAAGCAAAGACAGCAATATCTTCGTACTGTAACGTGCAAAGCCAACAGTATCCCCTTCGATCAATCGACCCCCAAAAATATATCACATGACAAAGTGGCCACTTCGTACTAAAATGATAATGATGTGGATTTTTCACTGAAACAAATAGCAAACACCGCAATATCCATATTTAAAAATTAAATATTGATTTATACACGTATACAAAAGGAAAAATGGGGTGGCCATTGTTTTTAAGAATTTATTTCCAATAAAATTCATAGTTTGAAGAGATATTTTGTTGAGTAGTGACAGATTTTTGTTATTTATCTCAGAAACAACACAGTGGGATATTGGTGCTTCTGCTTTTATGCTCCTTATATAATGAAATACATTAGTGAAAGTATCAAAGAATTTTTCAATTATTACGATTTGCACAATTAGTGAATTCACCCTGCTATTTATAAAAAGGCTAGTGAAAGCCTTGTAACTAGGCAAGGTAGCATTCCACATATCAATTTTGGTTTCTGCATTGTCTAGATTTTGTATTCTGATTATATTGAAGACCTTTGAGCGACCGTCGCGGTAATTAGTTGCAATAGGTCAGGGCTGTCAACATTGTTACGCAAAATTTTAAAAAGACATATTAGATCAGAAATAGTTCATCTTTCACTTAACTAATAGACTCGTGAAAAATTTCGACAATAATTTGATTCCGTATGTGTAGGCAGATGTTCATAAACAAAGTTGTTCAATGTGAAAATGTTCATTTTGCTGAAGATTTTTTGGAAGTAGGAAGGGTATTTTTTCTGGTATAAAATCTTCCGCCCGATTATACGGATAACAATATCCCTGTAATACCCAAATACAAAACATACGGAACGTATTTATCTTCAAGTTTGTGTTTACTGGGGTATTATGCCGTGTTGTTACGGCCTTTCGGGCCGACGTTTCAGTCCTGATGATGGACCCAGCAATGCGATCCGAAACGTCGGTCCGAAAGGTCGTAACAACACATAACAAGACGGCATAATACCCCAGTAAACACAAACTTGAAGATCTGAGTGGCCGTGAAAACCTAAGAACATTCTGGAACGTATTTATGTGCGCGTAAAGTTACAAAGACAGCTGTCAAATATCAATATTTCTATCATTACAGCTTAAATATTGATTCTAATTTAATATTTGGACACTTTTCTTGAAGAAATTAATAGATGTGTGTCAAGCAAACTGATCTCTACCAACTTGTAAAATAATATTAGCACTTATTATATATAATATTCATAATTGACAAAGCTTACAATGTTGTGTAATAGCCGTCAAAATATGATTGTTATGATGACGCAAACCGACGAGAATAGACTCGATCATTTAGTAAAACGACTTGATAATGAAAAGTGAAAATCGCAAAAATTTGACTTGGTCAATTTTCTCAATATGCTCACGATATGGTCTCGTACTACATCGTGACGTTTGCGATGGACAGATTGATAAGACAATCCCAAACGTCCATTAATTATAGTCTACCTGTTTGACTTGCGTACAATTTTATAGGTAGATACGATTGTTCCGATGCGATTAAATTGGCCCACGTCAGAATCTCTGCGTAAATCAATGATTATTAAAAACCGTTTAAGCCGATGTTTACGTTTATTAATAATCCGGTATTGGTGGGACATAAAAATTTAAAAAATCTAAATATTTTTTTAAAAAAAAAAACATTTATTGGCGATTGTCGAATACTATCGTCCGACTTTTGTCGCTCGACTAGATCGATTAGTTTAATACGCGTAATCATTTATTTATGGGCAAAAAAGCGAAAAGGAAATGTCGAAACAAAATACAAATTCTCCTTCTGCGGGGATTTTTATCTCGGTTCGAAATTGATCATTTTATTAAAAAATAACTTTTTTTAAGAATACAAACATAAAATAATTGGACTGTGATAATTGGATTGATTTGTATTTGTATGTGTATTTTTTATTATATTATGACTTTCAAAGCATGTGCTATATCTTTTCACTCTACATTATTACTTTTTTTGTTTTTAAATTTCTATAATATTATGTTTTTCTTATGCTTCTGCTTTTTATATACTTACTTTTTACTTTATATTATATTTATATTTCTATATTTGTATCTGTATTTTAAGTATTTTCTTTCCAATTTATGTCAGTATTACGTTTACATGTTAATATTTTTTTCTTTAAACTATATTTTAATATATATGATATATTGTGTTAATGTACACTCTACCTATCTGTTGTAAAAGCCCTATAGGGCGTTAATTAATAAGTAAATAAAATAAATAAATAAATCACACTTACTAACATTGACAACGTGTTTTTTTGGGTAAGATTTGAATTTATCGAAGAGTTTATATTTTCATTGTTAAAATTGTGTACTATTTACAATCTTAGTGCAAGGCCAACATTACAAAACGTGTACATTGCCCAATCTTCGCGATCCTCTAAGTAGGTTAAGCAAAATTTATGACCAACACAGATTTCCAGACATTCGTACAGGGTGTCGTTTGTACTGAGTATTTAGGTACTACGAGATGTCCGCGATATTCAGTGCCAGCAAATGTCCTCCAAATACGTAGGTTTATTTCGGGATCGTTAATTTGTGATTTTTTTCCAGCTCCACGCAACGCTATATCACTTTCATTATTATAAATAAGGCTAATATTTTTGAAAAATCGGGTATTTATAAATTAATTTGTAATGATTGCAAACAGGTTAAACTTGTAGAAATTTTAATATTAGAATTAAGGAGCACCTAAGATGTTTAAATAGTAATAACTATTCCGAATTTTCTAATCGTCTTTTGAAAACACGCATCTCTTTTGATAAGTTAAAAATAAAAAGCGAATGAATTTTTTATATTGTGTACTATAGTGATATTCGAACGGTTCACAGAAAAAACGACAGAAATATTGAAAAAAATGCAAAATTTGATGTCACTTACCTCCGAAAATGTCAACATTTCACCCAAAATGTAGAGAATACTTATTTTCTATTCAACATTGAATGAAGAAGACTCCCCGAAGTTTTTGCTACTAGCTACTGGATACCCTGTGTAACATTGCACACTTCGTCAATTTTAACGTGATGAAGATTGTAAAATACGTAAGTACTAAGATTATTTTAAAAGTAGGTAGAAATTAGTTTGTTTCACACATATTATGTACTAATTTATATATTAAGAGTGTCCAAATATTATATTATAGAAACCAATATTTCCGCTATAATTATAGAAATAGCTATATTTACATTTCCAACGTAGAAGCCTTAGAATATTATAAACATATTGTAATCTGGAGAATATGGGAGATGATCATGTACCAGAAAATAGAAGCAAGACCCTTTCTACTTTAAAAACTTGTCCTGCAAAATGAAAATGTTCATATTATCAATATTTCTAAAAAGGTGATAAAAATATGACATTTGACATTTCTCATAGAAACATTGCGCGTACTTAAATATTTTATCTTACAATATTATAACGATACGAAAAGCACACGTTTAATTCTGAGGCCACGCCCATTCCTGAAAATTGATTTCTTTGTATTTTAATCTATCCATCGGTCGGTGCGTGTGCGTCCTGACGAAAACACAGTGGTATCGAAACTGGTCGAAGATAAATTAATTACAGTGGCATATATGCATTTTTTTAATTATTTAATATTGGTAATTTTTAGATTTCTTTGCGTACTTCATTTTATGTCAAAGTTAGAGTACGACCGTCTTGAAGAAGACAAATTTGCATTGTAACAGTTAGTTATATAAATCAAATAAATTAAATTTATTACAGTATAACAATTATAATTATTTTTATATAAGAAAAACGTGGAACACTTAGAGTGTTTAAGTAGAAATAACTATTCCAAATTTTCGAATCAGCTTTAGCTATGGATCATTATTTTGATATTTTTTAAAAAAGGTTTGCAAATTGTACATAGAAATGATACGAGATTACTGTTGGTTAAATTAGAAATATTGGAAATAAGAAAAAGTGTTAATAGTTAATTAAAAATTATATATAACCAGATCTTTTAATTTTGTTTTCGTATTAGTACTTAATTATTATTTATTTCCCATATATATTTTTAATTTTTTAACATACATTGCATCCTGCCAAAGGATCATTGATCCTGAAACATGTTGGTATTTTCAATAAATAAGTGATGAAAACACTGCATATTTTTATTAAATTATATTAATTAAAGAAATCAAAAAAGTTATATATTAAGTTTTTAAATGCATAATTATTTCCGACCAAAAAATCAAAAATACTGTTGAAGGCAGCAGGAATAGAGGGCGTCCGCGAAAGACCTGGCACGATCAGATACTACAAGTATTTGAGGATGGCCCTGTTAAAAGTCTCAACAACCGTAGAACTTGTACGAGAAGATGTATGAATGTGGCCGAAGCAAAAGTGGTATGACAGGATAGAAGACTGTGGCGTTCAATCGTTTCCGCCTATCCCTGCGGGAAAACGACGTGATGGTTAGTTAGTTGGTTAGTTATATAGCTACAAAATTAATGCACATAATGTATCGGCGTTTTTCCATTTGAAAATAATGTACACATTTGTATCGTATGGTTCCGAAGCCTTCAGAGTTACCTTAAATAAGGTTTAATCAAACACATTTTATCTCTTTAAGGCCGTACAAAAAGGATTCACAACCATGACCATTTTGATACTGTTAGCACTTATATTTTTTAGTATTACAGACGTAACGCGCGTGACCTCACGCGTTACGTGCTCACGGACGCACTCAGCAATATAAAAATGTAAAAAACTTGACACTTTTTATGTTTCTACGTCAGCGGTCGCCAAACTTTGGGACCTAGCGGATCACTCAATTCATAATTTTAAATCCCGCGGACCACTAATAGAATTAAGTAGTGTTAAATGTATTTAGAAAATTTTTCTCACGGACGACCGCTGTTTTATGTATTGTGTTCACTTCATCGTGTTAAAAACTATTAAAAAAATCTATGGGGCTTATTATAAAATCATAAATTGTAATATGCTACAAACTCTCTTTTGAACACTTTTGTCGGTCACGGATACTACAGACTTTGTGCATTCATATTTTGTACTTAAACTGTAGCATTTCTTGTAGATATTGTAATTGTATTGAGTAGCTTGTTGGTCTTGTGGTTAGGATTCTCGCCTCGTGATCTAAAGGTCGCCGGTTCGAACCTCACTCCAGACCAGCAAGTTAGTCCTATTTCCATAGCACAAGAGTTTAGCTTAGTTTGAAAATAGTAAGAATATTGATGTGACACGTATTCCTTTTTCGCATCTCTATTAAAAAAAATCCCACTTAATTAATGGATAATTAGCATGTTTCGATTGTCATTTGTACCTGCGCCTTGGAAGCAGAGAAGAGGTTTTGTGTGGACGCCCCCCCGTCACGCTCGCATTTCCACGAGTGTCAGCGAGGCGGTGAGTACGGTCACTTGAGCATTAAAAAAATGCTGAACATGGGTGGCGAAAGTGTAGGGCCGATATGCGAGCTATTGCTCATAGAAAAATCCTGGGTGTGTAGTGGATCCCTCTTCTTTATGTTACCAACTCAGATGGTGATGTACACTATCTGCCATTCCGTCGCCTTTTGGTGACTGTCACCACCGAAAGAGTAAATCACGTGAATTTGTCCTATTGCGTTAATTGATTAAGTTGAGATAAAAAATTTAACGTGGTGACGTTAACATAAGTACTCTGAATAATGTAACGAGGCTAGAAATAATGACGCACTCATGTCAAATGACGTTGTTTAAATTGGTCACAGCACTATCGAAGACTCCAGAACGGCCTAGCGTAATCTACGGCTTTCGGGAAGTTTCGAGAAAAATATATAAAAGCCTGGAAGCCACTAGAAACCGAAGGAAAAAAAGGAAAGAAAGACTGGAAAAGTTCGATACCAGCATTAGCCAGATATACAGAGTTACGGGCCAGGCCGCGCGTGAATTGTTGTTGTTTTAAATCGCTTGACAGCGAAACTAACGCGGGCTGCAGAGACCAGGGTGGCCAACCGAGCGATAATTCGACAGCGAATAATCTGGAAAAGTTCTTACGTAGCGAAATAAACCGAAGCGAATAATACGTGCGGAAACTGGATTCTAGTGAATATTGAATAAAGTGTTAAAGCGATAATAAAGTGTATATTTACGAGTGATAAATTACGAAACAGTTTAATTTTAAAAAAGAGTTAAATTTAATAGTTTTAAGTGACTTTGTACATTTTATGACTAAATAATCAGTAATTAATAAATCCGTAATTAAATTCCAGCGTTTCCATCAATTCCCTCCCGCAGCCACAACACGTGACAATAATTTTCTAAGGCATCGCTACCTCTTTATAATATTAGTGTACATACCTAGTGCATTTATACATATATACCTACAATAAGTAAAAATAGCCAGTTTGATTCATTTAAACCGGCTATCTGCCTGGTGCTGGCTAGATATCACTTTTATCTCCGCAATGATCGACCCGCCACCTACGCAGTATTGAATAATGAAGGATTACCAATTATTTTTATCAGCTGAATGGAATATAGTTTTATCAATCGCCCACGTGCAGTTTCCTAATGAAATCGGTGTGAATTACTCACTCGGCCGACAACGCATGCCAAGCATCATATATCCAAATTATAGGGCTTTGAGAAATTAGATATTTTGGAAAGATCAGAACGCAGTTACGCAAAATTTGTTGAAAAGAACAGTGGTGTATTCAGTCAGGCCAGCCACCTTACAGAGAGTGCAAAGGGGCGCGGATATAAAAGAAGAGAGCACAAGCTCTCGCTATCTCCCTCTCCCTCTCTTCTATTAGCCAGCAGGCACTTAGCATTGGGACTAAATAAGGGTCGGTCGACACAAAGTAACTAATTAATCGGAATATTAATTCGCAGCCGCCTGATTTTTTATTTGGTGTTTGTATCGCGCGATTGGGGGGATACATCGCAACAATCCTTCCTACATGAATCAGGTAGATATACGAAAGACGGTTTGGCCATGTGGTACGGATGAGCGAGGAAAGGATGGTAGATAAAATTTATGAGGCGAGTGTTGAAGCCAGGAGAAACAGAGGGCGTCCGTGAAAGACCTGACATGAACAGATATATCGAATATTGGAGGATGGCCCCATTAGAGACTTAAACAACCGAAGGGCGTGCACTAGATGTATGAAAGTGGATGAAGCAAACATGGTGTGCCAGGACAGAACGATGTGGCGTTCTATCATCTCTGCCTACTCCTCTTGGTAAATTCATGATGTTTAGTTAGTTAAGAAGTTAATTTAAGACAGAAATTTGAAAAACTTTACACTAATGCTGCATTTTATTACTTAATGTTAAAAGTAATATTTTAGACTAGCTGCAACCCGTCAAAAATGACGGAAAATTGTTTCGCGTCTTTGCTAAGCCCTAGTATATATTCGTTGCATCATTTGGCGCTCCACAGAGAGGCGGCCGTAGCGACATGCGTTAAACGGCCGGTTCGGGTTTGGTGACCCGGGGTTCAAGCCCCATCCCGGTCGTTTAATTTCATTTTTTTGGCCGTGAATTCGAACGAAATTACGGACGTTACACGAAGTTACGGGGACAGACAGACAGATGGACGGACGGACAGACAGACAACGAAATTGTTATGTTTGATTCGAATACTGCGTAAGTAGATTATTATTTCATAGCGATCGAAAATGAGCAAAATGAAAAAGCATCGAACTATTTTTGTTGACATTACAAGATGTTGTTTATTAAAAAGTATTTGAGGTGTTTGTAACGTTTAAGAAGATCCAGTCAAGAACGGTTTTTAAACTTTAGTTTTTGAATAAACTTTCGGACTTTCCTTATCACGATAGAAAAGAGTGTATTTATCTTTTTCAAGAAAATCGCGTCATGAGACTTTTTGCAATAGGTAGCATTTTCGACAAAATCTAAGAAGTATATTTATGGAAATCTACCTAAAGGGCCGCATTTTAACGAACACTTCCGACACGTCAATCCCTTCTGGCTGTGGTATTTTGTTAATCAAGATATGTGGAGTATAAAAGCAAAGGCAGCAATATGCAAAAAAAAAATATAATGCAGTCATCGAGGATTACTAATTTATGATGTACTGGATTCAAGATTTTATAGGAAAAATAGCCTGCAAATTTATAGGGAACATGATTTTGGAAGAGATAAATTCGTAAAATCTAGAATTCAGTCATTTTACTTTTTAGGATACAGCTGCCTTTGCTTATATATATACCCCACATATATTACGTATATCTCACATAAACGAAGCTATTTATATGGGAAAGTAGTTATTAAATTCTTAGGGCGTTTATAGGGCTTAAATTGTGATAATTTTACACAATGTAACGTTACATTAAGCGATCTTTTAAGCCAGCCCTATTATAGGTCGTAAATCCTAAAACTCTCGAAGACTTCCATACCTACATTCCCCTACAAATAGCTTCGTCTATATGAGACGTCTTTAATATTTACTGATTAAATTCCCTCTTGGGACAAAAATCCAGTAATTATGCTCTTAAAAAATTATGAACATACTCATAAATATTGCTATTTTGTACTCGCACATATTTTATTTCAACAGATTTTCGGAATCACCAAACTGTGTACACAGCTTTGAAACCATTACCCACCCACTTTATATACAACACATGTCTTCTCCAGGAAATGAATATTCTGCAGTGTATTACGTTAACGACCTGAAATTATTGTAAATTGTTTCCAATACGACTGTTCATTATGCATAACCACGGGACACTAATGAACAATATTGCCAAACTTACGAAATCATGAGCAGACAAACATTAAGTTAGAAACCAAGTAGGTTGCAAGTAGTTAAACTGTTTTTCCTAATGCTTCATTTAATTATTATTAATTTTTAACTGAGATGTTAGTCATAAATACCATCTCAGGGTGGAAAGCAAGAAAGTGAATTGGATAGGATAGGAGCCGCAAGCGAGGTAGCAGGATCCCTGTATTATAAGCACAGCCAGCGAGCAAAGTTGGCAGTATACAAATCAGTTTTCAGGTCAACCCTACGTACGGCCACGAGCACTGGATCTTGACCAAAGAACCCGCTCAAGGCTACAGGCCGCCGAGATGGGATCTCTTCGAGGAATAGTAGGAGTTGCCAGAAGGAACATAATCAGAAATACTCAAATAAGATAAAGTCTCGAAGTAGAAGCCTTATTGATATTTATCGTGAAATCACAGTTACGGTGGCTGGGACATATGTGGAGGATGCCGGCAGATAGACTGCCAAAGCGGATATTCCAGGCAAGACCATTCTCTTTCATTGATTCTCTTTTTCTACTTGATATAAATTTGCATGTTAAACCCCGTATAAGAAACCGGGAGTTCTTTAGAATAAGCCAGCACACTAATAATGTTGGTTACTTTTCTCCCATCACAAGGTTGTGTCGCACATATAATATGTATTGTGCTGACCCTAACATTGATGCTGATATTCTTGCAGATACCTTATCATCGTTCAAATACTCATACACAACATCCATTTTCTAAACGATGACCTGAACCTATAGATCCATTAAATCAATTATTTATTAAATACTAATCGCACTACATTCAAACACTAAATATACAATATACATAAATATACATGTAAAATATAAATATGCAAAAATACATGTTACTAGAGCGTGCCGAAGACACTTGTAATTGGGATAATGGGCATAGTCTTAATTCATTTTTTTTTTATTAGAGTATCATGTATCTATTATCCTGTTAGTGTCTCTAATAAATAAAAAATAAAAATAAGACCAGAAAGCAGAAGAGCAAGTCTAGGAGGAGCTGGCGAAAACGGTTGGAGGACTGCTGCGAAGCGAGGTTGCAACGAAATTGGGCTGACGCGGCGAGCAAAGTTGGAACCTTATATGCGGTGCACGGACCCCAACCCAATAGGATAAGGGGTAGAAGAAGAAGAAGAATTTTTAACATTAATTTTTTTTAGTATTGTCGGTAGATAACCAGATCTGCAGGATCTGCGGAACCAGATATCTGAGGAAGAAGTAGAAGAAGAAACTTGTCCAATTATTGCACCCCAATGATCCTCTGCCGCCTAACCAGAAAAACCTGATCAGTGGCCACTTAGTATATTTAGTGCGGCTTAAACGTGAGTCTAAATTTTGCAGTCATGTCTCCGTAGTTCTACAAAAATGAATATTAATGACTATCATTAATTGACATGACAGCTATTATATGGCGCAACGTGTTTTTTGTTTTTGTTGCATAAACTAAACCTTGTATAATACTCGCATTAAAAAAGAAGCAGCCGCTCTCATTATCAGGTGATATTTAAGATAAATACAGTATTGTGTAAACCTACTCCGGCGTAGAGGAAACAATGGATGTGTTTTCGGTCATTACTGGGAATATAGACAATGACGGTGAAGTATTAGAGAAAGCGATTTTATTAACAATTGTTTTATTCCGAGTTTATTATTTAAGTTATTCTTCTTTAGGGCGTTTAGATTTATGATTTTAGGAAGTCACGACGAACAAAAAAAATCAAAAGCTGAGATGCCGGTTTTCTGTGTGATATTTGGCCACTAGCAATTCTTGTGACGAGTGATGACATGGAGATTGCGTTTTTTATGTTGTGCTATTACGAAAATTGTTATTGTTGTTTATTTTATCCATTAATTTATTTAATAAAAATCTCCTTTAACTTTATTACCGCCATAAATTTTTTATCCGTTGATGTAAATTCTAGTTTGTGTTGTGTACCTTGACTTGGAACATTTTTGGCGTTTTGTCGAGCTATATTCCAACCCAAGGTGTACAACACAGCACGTGTTTTTATGTATACCAAAGAAGTCTATTTTTCTCAACAGTTTCCATTTGTTAGGATTGGAAATTTTCAGTTTATTATTATCGAAAGAAGGATTTGCGTCAATTGTGTGATTAGCAAATTCCGACTTCTGTCTTCTTCCACAGCACACATCTCGCAGGTCTCTTACTTGTTCAAGATTACGATTCACAGCAATACAATCTTAATAAAGGCTTTTTTAATTTTGATATGAAATAAAAAATACACGCAGATTCAGGCTAATTAATACATACAATAACAAATTTAAATTATTTATAAAGTTTATGTTAAAATTATTCAAATACTACTTACGTCTAGGGAATGCAATCCCGAGTCGGGATTGCCCTTTCGGGATCCCTCGATATTAGAATTTCCAATCCCCACGGATCGGGATCCCGAATACTTTTGTGTTTTTTTGTCTATAGAGCTGAATAGCAATTAACGACAATGCCTTGCATTTTTATATCGGCAATTTTAATAAAATGTTCATTGCATTAAAATCATTGCATTAAAGTTTTTGTAGGTCTTTATCCAAGCATCAATCAGTCAATGTAGTAGAGTAAAAACTACTAACTAGTAGTAGTTTTTATTACTATGTTAGGTTGATAAAATACAGCAAATATTATTCAAAGCTTTTTCATTAATTGAATGTGACATGAAAACAAGTTTTAAGTACTTACTAAAAGCTCTATAGACATATACAATTAAACAAACAAAACATAAAAAGTGCTGATCAATCCCGATAATCTCGTCCGATTTTTCGGTTCGGGATTGATCTCGTAAAATGCTTCGAGATCTCGCGGGATCGGGATTGCATTCCCTACTTACGTCACTAAACCATTTAGATTTCGAGAAGAAACAAAATGCGTTGCATTACATGCATACATAAACATAACATTATGAACTACAATACGTGGTATAACCGGGATTAGCTTTTATATGGAGCCAATGGTAGGCAGTGCAAATGAGACGGAAATATATTTTTTCTCATGAGTGATAAAAAATGTACTTACCGGTTTACCATATAATTAACATAATTACCAAAACATTTAAACACATACTAAGGTAGGTATAGTATGTGCACAAAAATTTCGGCTATTTTTTAGTTACCAAATAAACATGAAATAAATCATAAACAATAAGAATCATTTTAAATATACGTCTATGCTTTAATTCATAGGGTTGGGGAATCTTAATCCTTACCGAAAATTTAATTAGGTAGGTACCTACCTCAAAGAACTTGCGTCATTCACAAATCGAAGTTTTCACAAGCCAAGGCCGTCAAGCCCGGCTAACAATGAACGCGTGAGAACCGTTCGTTGCACCGTTCGGTTGACATATTTGAAATTTTTTTACGTTTACGTTTTAATTTTTCCTTCATAGTCATCAATGTCAATAAATCGTCATCACTGTCAAATAGAAATACAGGTAGCTATCTAAAATATTATATTACCAAATATACGAAAAACAGTAAGAATAGTTTCGGCGATGTTTATCCTCGATTCGCCGACAGATTTCATCTTGTTGCTAAAATAATAAATAGTTGATATGATACAACCGGTTTTATTTTATCACATTCTTTGCATCATCCTGGAATGGAGGTTAAAACCAAGAAGCTGGGAGTAATCTCGTCCGATAATAAACATTGACTTTAGCGAGGTCAGCATATTATGACATTTAAATTCTCACTCTCCGTCTCGTAAAGATCGCAAGGACCTGCCTACACAACGCGAGAGTGGTCGAATAAAGCTCTTCGTGAGACAGGTAGGGACGCGCGATCGCGAGCGTTTTTCTTCGCTAGTGATGCGACTTACCTCAGTCTTGGTAATTCGATGTCGGGCTAATTTGACCACCGCAAAGTTGCCCTTGCCGATGGTCCTCTCGATATCGTAGAATCCCACCCGGATAGGGGTCTTATTGACCCGCTCTCTTTCCGCCATGGTGAAAATGCTGCGTGAACTTTGTATGTTTACATTCACACGAGGGCTCGATCGGAAAGTTTAACCACTATTGGCGTAAATCAGAGTAATCATATTTACAACAAACAAACACAGAACACTAAAACAGTTGAAAACTCACTATTTTATATCCAAATCGGTATAAAACAATCGATTCTATGCAGAATCTATAACTAATAAATGGCTTAACTTAGTCGTAGGCCTACGAAACACTTTTCTTTTAAACAATTAGATTATATTACATTGCGTTAATTCGATGTGCTTCCTAATTATAATTTGATTAATGTTCTTAACTTAAGACGGTTACGATACAACGTTTTTCCCTACACAAATAACAGGTGAAAATGGGTAAAATTGACGTTTTCTCGAGCAATCGCCTATCACGGGATGGACGAATGATCTACATGTCAAATTGCATACAAGGACCCCCGTCACGCTGAGCGTCGTGCCGAGCTGCGTCATAGTTCCTCGGGATGCTCGCAAATTATCTATGGACGGAAAAATAAATTTGAAACGGCCATTCTCTGCTGTGATGGACACATTTTATACACGGAAAAGTACGCGGCGCGTCGCGGAGTCGCCCTCCGTAGCCGCCTCGCAAAACTGCTCAACTGACAGCTACTGATACAACGTGCGCGAAGCTCACACCGGACCGAGGGCCGGACCCGAAGCCGTTGTTATGAACCGAACACGCCCGAAGCGTAAATTTTCACGCTCGATCTACGGGAGCCACATTTTCTTTCCCACGTGAAAATTTCGCCGTAAAATGTTCGGCCGGGAGGTCGATCGGCAATGCTTGATAACGTTTCGGGCCGGTAGTGCACCATTACAACACAATTAGGCCCGATTGAATTGTAAATTTAAGTAGCACTTTCCACGGATCATCATTTTCGCACAATATCATGTTAGGACTTGTGACACATCTATTATCGAATTGTTAGCACCAAATATCTAAATATTTATTTTTGATATTCAGTATGACGGCCCGTGTAATATAAATACACATTATAAAATAATATTAATTTATTACATGGATTAACTAACCATTAATAATATGTATGTGAAATTTATTTTTACCGACATTGGAAAATACTCGTAGCAAATACTAAATCGTTAAATATTTAAAAATCTCAATAATTTTGTACAAGCCGCCATTGCATACATAAATTTTTTTATTGATTAATTGCGTAATTTGTGGTTAAAAATATTTAATAATTAAGTTTAATTGACTTCCTATTATAATACAGATTTTTAGTATTTTATGTCTCCCGGAATATTTTAATAGTTTTTCTGAATGATAAACTATTAAAAATGTATATTTTTTTATTCCACTCAATTAATTATAGAACACACTAAAAATGGCTATCTTTAAATTATGTTTCAAATCTTTTTCACAGATGTCTTAATCTTGGTGTCGGAATATATTTTCAGTAAATGTCTACACACTATATCGCCAGATGTCGTTAATATATAATATTTAACGACATCTATTGTCAGTTTTAAACGTACATTTTATACATACATTGTTATTATTGTAATAATTTTATTATAAATGTGTATTATAAATGAAGTTATTTTTAATAAATTAATCGCTATCGTCTATTTTATTTTATTATCTTAACAGGTAACTTATGTTTTTTTTTTTTTTTCCTAAGGTAATATGCTGTTATTGTAGAATAATACAAAATTTAATAATCTTGGATCAAATCACTTATTACTCATACTGGAATATTTTAAGACTTGATATTGCTATTAATGTTGTACTATAAATTTCTGCCTTAATCCTATTGGAGTGATGTAAGAGTTAAGGAACACTTGAGGTGTTAAGTAGCAATAATTATTCTAAATTTTGGAATCAGATTTTGGCTATGAATCATTCTTTTGATATTAATAAGGGTTTACAAATTTAACATACAAATTATGTATTCAGAATTACACTTTGCCAAATTAGAAATTTCGGAAATAAGAGAAAGTGTTGATAGTAAATTGAATATTATAAATAACCAGGTCCTTTTTACAAATAGTTTAAACTTATATTCATGTTAATACTTAATTATTATTCATTTCTCATGTATTATTTTTTATATTTTGACTGCCTTTACTTTGATTTGTTAGTATGCATTGTATCCTGAAGAAGGGACCGTTGGCCCTGATATATGTTGATATTTTCAATATATATAAGTCTTGAAAACAAAGTACAATTTTATTAATCTAACATAATAATTTTGTTGTCTGACTGCCTGTAACTTTGTGTAGTGTCCATAATTTTGTTCAAATTCGCAGCTATAAAAACAAATTAAACAAGCCAGAGATGGGGCTTGAAACCCGGGCCAGCAAACCCAAACCAGCAGCTCTACGCATGTTGCTACGGTCACCTCTCCATGGAACACTAAAAAGATACTATAAATATATAATAAATAAACCGATGTTCTTGACGTGTTACAGCCAGTTATATTAATAATGTCACTACAAAATCATTATGCTCTTTTTGAAGAGGTTTTGTGATGGCTATATAAGCATTGTCTCCGTTATCTTCAATTGGATTGCAATATATTTCACAGAAAAATCTGAAATCTTCTGAATACAAGCATTCATTTCATAAAAGTGATCAACTATTTTTTATGAAAAAGGAATAAGTATGTACCTTGGGAACTCCTGATGGTCTGGGAAGGGAAACAATTTCAAAATGACTATCCTCAGTCAAAGAATTGCGAGTGGCACCTGAAAAGTAACTGGTCAAGTAATTTTTCTCCATTTACCACAGAGCTGGTGCTGAAGCCAAAAGGAAAATATCAAAATACAAGCCTGCATTAGTTAATGAGTTCATTTAGAGTACAGTTTTAAATAGAATTAAGCTCTATTTAAAACTGCATTTAAATGTCTCACAAATATTTCACTGTTCCTTAATTCACACTAAGTGACGCTATATCTATCGCTTAGATCACTTCTCGTAATTTCCGTTCAATGTTTGCTCGTAGAAATTACCTGCCCTGGTATTTTTCCTTTATTCCACTAGTATCACTTGTAGTCACACTGAGTTTGCTCGCTTTCTAATATAGCGTGTTGTAATATCACAAATCACCAATCACACTGTTTTACACTACGGAGATGTCGCACTTACTGTAGTTACGAAATTATCACTTGCCCCCTTTTATAGATAAATTCCTTAGTAAGATTTATTCTTGAATTGGCGAGGAGCCTGCAGAAAGTTTTAGCCTTTACTACGTAATGGAACATCACAGATTTTTCGAGAGAGAATGCGTTCATGCGTAACTACGATGTGTGCGTAATATTCGAGAATTTGCGGCTACGGTTAAATGACCCTGCATCGCATGACGCCATTGTATTGTTACAGCATTCAGTAGGTTCACTGTCTCGCTACAGCGCTATTATTTTCATACATTCAACTTTATATTTACACATAAATTAATAATACTCTCACCAATAAATAAGGAGCTGTTTATAATTTTAAAATAACTTTTTTAGGTAAGACTGTTGGAGTTGACGCTGTGTGTTATACAGTAGAGCCCCTTTAATTTGAAATTCAAGGAAACAAAAAAAAAGTACAATGTAATTGCAAAATTTGTCAAAAATGGTAAAACTTGTGAAAAAAGCTGTTATTATATGAAAAAGTTAAATATTATTGCATATTTTACGAAATCATTTAGAAAATGAAATATTTATTAAACTAATGCAAAGATTGCAAATTTTTATTACAAAAGTCCCCAATATTTACATATTTGGTATTCTCACTCACAGAAAAATAAAATTATCAAGATGGTCAACTGAAGACAACATGCACAGGATTCTCCAATTTTCGAAATCGAGACATATGTTAAGATAGAGTTGTTTCCTCAAGCTTCCGTGAAACACACGGGTGCGCGCGATCAAAAAGCCATGGATTTATCGGGGCGGGTTCAATCAATCGACTATGTTATTAACATTTCCAGACTTGTCAGTTTTATAATTTTTGAACTATGACGAATTTCGAATTATATTAATTAATTAAGGGAAATAAAAGAAACAGAAGCAGTTTTACCATTTGTAATTCCAAGTTTAGATCTTACATATTTCAGTAGTTTCTGGGTTACTCTACAATCTTTGGTAATAATTTTATATAAGAATGAATGACATTTCAACGATTGATTATAGTGTATCCATACAAAAACAACTTACAAATGAATTAATGTTTCGGCTTAGATGTATAATAATTAAATAAAGTATTTTATAAACAAAAAAATATGAAAAATTGTTTTTGTAAAACAATAAAAAATGAAAAGGTCAATTGTAAAATGAAAATCGGACCGGCTATTTACTACACCATGACTCGGCGGCGCTACACTTTATGAATTATAAACATTTAATATTTACACATATGATGAGCGTTGAAAAATATATAAAACTGAAATTCATTAATTATTTGATGACTAAGCAAAATCATATCGTGACATGGATGGTAAAATCATTACGATTAAAAAAAAATGATGAACACTTTACCAAAAAGTAATAAATCTACACACACAATTTCGGCCCCACCTACGTATCACGATACGTACAATCATAACTAACAAACGGGTCATTTTTAGTATAGAAATAAAATCAGTATTATTGAGTGGCAACACAACAATAGACTGCACATAGACCTAATAGGAAATTGCGAGGTCGTAAAGAACTAAGTATAACTTAGTTCATTAATTTCACAAACTGTAGAATATGAAGCTGAAATTAAAAGAAGGAATGCCACAAATCGATTAAATTATGGTAAAATAAAAAATGGCACCAAATATAATTTGACTGTGGTGTCATCATTATCAAAATAGTTTTGCTCGGAGTATAACAAAAGTGAAGACGATAACATGTATTTGATGCATCTTTTTGACATTTTTTTTATGTATAGTGTATTCAGTAGAATATAATAGAAAATAATATATTTTAAAAAATCACTGCATATTAAAAGATTTATAAAATGTATGCCAAATACTACTAAAAATAAGATATTTGTTAGTTATGACACATTACGAAGGAGGGATCGATCTTACTACCCTGTGGTAGTTTTGACATTGAGTCTTGATTTGATTTTAATAAGCATTTATTTATTTCACAAAATAAAGACAGAATTTTTAAATTTAATAATTCAGAGTGGAAGTAAAATTAAAACATTTTCTGCAAATAAACAATATTATCGCTTCATGCTAAATCACAGTCGACTTCAAATCTACACTTAATTAACAATATTTCCATTATACAAATTCACACACCAGGATATTTTTTGTTATTGTTCTATGTATCTTAAAGGTGTCCTCGCAAAGCTGACATATTTGTTTTGACTATTAAGCATCTCGCAAAATATAAATGAAATTTTAAATCAGTATTCAACAACTATTGAAGATTGTGTCGGACAGCAAAATTTAGTATCCAAAGTGTAATAGAGTTTTCTGAGCTGTTCTGCCAAGACTCTGACCATCCTGGCTGACATTTTGAATCCAATTGCGGCATCTATAATCATGACAGATGTTGCCTACGTGAAGTGCAAGTGTTGGTGTTATCTTACACGGTGTTGCAAGCCAGTATTTAATAGGCTCTGCTTTTGACACGGAATTGCACGCCAATACGTAATATAACATCAATATTTACATATCATCGCAGCGACATCAAGCCTGACGCTGGACCACATACGAGATCCAAAACATCCGTCAGAGAGATCAGAGACGGAGAATATCCCTAAATACTGTACACAAAAGAGACAACAGCAACACTGCGTAAAAATATGATTTATAATTATTACGACATTCAATTACAAATGTTAAATAGTAACAGAAAAATATAAAGTGAACTCGTCTGCACAAAAATTACTAAATAATGGCCTAGGCCTTGAAAGGACTTCATTTAAATTAGTAAACCAAAGCTTAAAAAATATCAGAATCATATTGATCAAATTTACAGTTTCAACAATAAAAAATACATAAAAAAAATTATAATGCACATCACAAAAATATGTACATCCCCGCATTGCGTTTGAAACTAAGTACGGTAGCAAAACGAAAATCAGTGCCTTCAATTTTTATGTATCACGGACACAGATCATTTATTGGCAGAAATCAAGGTATTGCAACAGAACTGCTAGTTGAACAACAATTTGCGATAGCCAATAATCAAGCTCAAACATTAATTTAGATTTATACAGTTTGTAAAGTGCCTCGGACTCCCTCGCGCTACACGAGGGTGTCTGAAGCTTCCGTAACAGAATCGTCCCACTGAAGAGAGCCACAGTTTCACCTCAACCACAGCTTCAGCCGCAAGGCGTCCACGCCGTTCAGGTAGTAACGAAACAATCGTTTGTCCCTCACGAACCCCAGATTTTCGTATAGTCTTAACGCTGGCTTATTTGTTATTTCTGTTTCTAACACCACCTCATCTGCGTCGTCCACAACCATCATCTGAAACAAATTAAGATATTTTTGAGAAAAGGAATTACAGATTTATCAGTTTACATTATCTATGTCCACTTGAAGTATACATTATCTATGTCCACTTGAAGTAATGCGAGTTAAACATTACTTAAGGGGTATAAAAGCAGAGGCAGCGATGTCCAAATTTTTTTTAAATATTTGAAATGCAGCCACCGAGGATTACTAATTTAAGATGCATGGAATTAGAGATTTCATAGGAAATATAACTCTATGCCTTCCAAAATCATGTTTCCAAATCACTATTTAAAAACCTTATCATCGTAGTGCAAAAAGCAAAGGCAGGCAATATCCACCGCAACGGATCAAACCTCGGGACGTGACAAAATGGCCGCTTCATACTAAAATGAGAGTTGATGTGGACTTTAGACTGAAACAACATAGCAAAGACAGCAATATTCATATTTAAAAGTTGAATATTTATTTATACACGTATATATGTAATATGAAAACTGAGGCGGCAATTGTTTTCAAAAACTTATTTCCAATAAGATGTAGGTTTCATAGATTTCAGAGAAATTTTCTTGAGTAGTGACAGGTTTTTTATATTTATCTCAGAAACATCTCGGTGGGTTATTGCTGCCTTTGCTTTTATACACCTCATTTATTCCTTGGAGATTGCACAGTTATATATATAACATATATAACAGCAAGTCCTATATTTCTACCAGCTCTCCTTTACATTTCTTTTCTGGCATCTCTTGTTATCTCTAACCTTCTTATAATCCATTCCCATAGGCATATTTATCAGTTATTTTAAAGTTACTTCATGTCACTCTGGCACGTTCACGTGAAAGTTTGGGTTGGTTTACCATAATTATAATCATCACACTGCATTTTAAGAGATCCTGAAAATGGGTGAAGACCAAACTAGAGTGCTAAACGTGTTTGTTATTTGAGGGAAGCTGGCAGAATGAATAAAATTGAAAAAGCAATATTAAAAATAAATTTAACATTAAGATAGCATTGACAACTGGGATCCATCAAGAAGTAAAAGCTTAAATAATGATGGCAAGAAGTGCGTTTCTCAGAATGAGATGGTTATTTTCTAACTGTGACCCGAGCCCGCAACTTTGAATGTTTATATTTTTTGGTATTATATTTTTGCCATTCTCATATGGTATAATGGCTTTGGTATTATATTTTTGCCATTCTCTTATATGGAGTGGAGGCATGGACACCAAACCATGAACTAATCCGCAAAGTCGAGACTTTTGAGATGTGGCTCTATAGACGTATATTGAAAGTTTCCTGGGCGGATAGAGTGATGATGAAGTCCTCCGGCATTTGGAAAAAGACCGAGAAGTGCTGCGGACTATCAAGACAAGAAAATTTGAGTATCTCAGACACATAAGAGGACCAAAATATAGTCTAAATCAACTCATGATCCACGAGAAAATAAGTGGTAAAAGAAGCGTAGGACGAGCTACATTTCATGGCTGCGTAACTTGAGAGAGTGGTATGTGTGTAACTCAGTTGTTTCGTGCAGCGGTAAATAAAAACGAAAGATGGCACCATAAGAAGAAGAACAGTGACAACACCATAACTGATTAGAATTGAGGGCTTTTTATCAACATATTAATATTCTCAATGACATGTCTCAAAGATTCATACCTAGTACGGAACGGAGCATGAAACAAACTATGATGAATTCCTTTGTATTTTATATAGAGTATTTTATACAAAGAGTAGCGATGAAAGTGTTACATAGCTAACTTTACAGGCAAATCTTGTATTAGTATAAAGTAATGGCAATGAAATTTGGGAACATTAATAAAAACAAAAATATTTCAATGTTTAACTGTAACTGATTGCGGATATTTTATACGAACCGTATGTTTTTCCGAGAAACGATTCTCAATGTTACGTTAAATTCTTATTCAACGAAATGTCGAAAATCGTTTCTCGGAAAAACATATATGGTTCGTATAAAATATCCGCAACCAGTTACAGTTAAATATGTCTAGCGACCGTAATAACAACCTTAACTCTTTAATATTTCATTATTTATATTTTAATTGAACTGTCCGAAGAACTATATTCACGCTCCCTGATGCAAACTCTGCTCTAAAGGCCAATTCTAACAGACAAGTTGTCATACTGTAAATACAAAATATAACTATTTATCAAATAACTAGGTACAGTATACATATTTTGATTGACCAAAACTCTATGTAAGCAAAGCAACACTTTTGATTGAAGATGATGTCACCCCAAGAGGAAGAATTATTGGGTTTACTCATGACATATGCATCTGAATCATCAAATCAGCAATTTTGATAAACTCTGTGTTCGAAATGGAAAATGTTGTAAAGGTATATATATATATATATATGTCTGGAAGGGAGTTCACTTTCCAGGCATAAATTATAGCATACTAGGGCTGGAATTCAGGGACAATACTTTGAAGATTTAAAGGTTAAGGTACGCCTGAAGTGTTTTGCCTTAAGTATTTTGTACTGAAATCATTGTATGCTTGAGACGTAAAGTTTTCCAGTCCGATCAATCAATGCTGTAATAACTACCGATCTAATAAAACAATTTAGCGCATCTGAAATATCTGAAAAAAGTGCAGTGTGAATATACCTATTCCAATTTAACAATGCCAGTGCAATTTTATTTTTTTGAACACTAACGTTAATAATCATAAAGAACTCCATTATTTAATATAAAAATTAAAAAATCAACACGATTTTTCAACCCTCGTTATTGGCTTAATCAGCTAAAACGATCATCCCATGCGTGTTTTGTAAAAAATGAACTCAGAAAAAACGGTGTTGATTTTTTTATTAAATTTTTTTATAAGATAATAACATTTAAGAAAATGACATTTAACTATAAAATTTCTTTCAAGGCCATTATTTATTTCAAGGTATTTTACAACTGCTAGATACAAGTATCGGCTCTAAGGATCTAGATATGGAATTAGATTTCAAATTTTGCTATCCAAAAATTGATATCTCGTAGAATAAAAACATACACTCAACAATGTTTCTCTAGGGCAGAAACGCTCTAGGCTCTAGTGGCATGCTACTGCGAGAAAAGGCTATGGAAATGCTCAATTTGTTGTACATAAACTATGGACATTTAGGTATGGTACAGTGAAATCGGTTAATAATAAGACGGTAAGGGTGCGATTGCACTTTCCTATTGTGTCAGTCGTGTTGTGACTGGTATCGTCAGCATTCAAACAGATTACACGGTCAATTACAGATCAAACAGATTAAACAGTCGAATGTCAATACAACCTGGTTTGGATAATTATTAGAGATATGCGACTATGACTTTGGCCGACTGGTCGGCCAAGCCGATCACGGTTTCGGGGGTATTATATTTCCTTAACGCTTCGTTTATAGCTGATTCGCGAGCAAGTTGCAACCGCCGCCTGCCAGCGTTTCAGAACATGTTTTGTTTACTTTTTTCTTTTGCATGGGTCAGAGCAGTGTTTTTGTGTAAAAAAATAAAGACAATGCTGATATTGTTCATTAAAGTGAAAGAGTTCAATTAAAATTTGTCAATGTCAAAAATAATGTCTCGTTTATGGATTTTTTTTACCAATTGGACAATGATTCATAATCATAAAAGTCAAAATCATACAAGTATGTTAGACTGATTGTGTTTTTATGAAACAGTTAAAGTTCAGAATTTTTATAATTTTTTTTCAGTAGATCATGTACATGAAATCTTGGTTTAATATTACTTAGTCTGTTAATAAAAAAAATTCCTACTCTTTTATTCAAATAAGAAGAAATATTTATAAATGTTTATTGAAGATAAGGAGATATTATTGTTTGTTAATTAAGATACTAATTTTGTTTGATAAATGTCGTAAGTTATTTTAAAGACTGGTTAGTTGAAATACATACAAAGTAAGAAGCCGGATAGTCGGTGCTCTTTGCCGAATAGTCGGTGACTACGAAAGTGGCCAGATAGTCGGCTTTACCGACTAGTTTCCAACTAGTCGGGACATCCCTAATAATTATCAATTAAATATCTATGAATAAAACAAAAACTATGTGCTGGAAGGACGGTTTCGTAAATACAATGTTATTTAAAAAATAACTGCAGTTTACATTCATGGTAAAGAATATACAATGTCACTTGTTATTTTGAAAAGAAAATCATATCTTGATATTATTTATCGGACATATGAATTTTTTTGAAAGAATTGGGTGTATACTTTCAAAAGAGTTTACCATTGTTGCCATAGTAGTAATAATGATTCGGGCAGTAAAATTGACGCAGAAAATACTATCGAAAAGCAATACGGTTGATTGTTAAAGGAAGTATATTCTAAAGGTTTTGGCCTTAAGGAAAATTAAATGAGCTCAAACCGGGCAGGCAAGTGAATAATTGTTTGCTAGAATAAAACGAATATTGAAAAGAGAGCATACCGAAATAGCCTGCTTGACGAGATGTGAACCGATCTTTCTTTTCCTGTACTTCTCGTCCACAGCCAACATGGCAATGTAGCCCCTCTTCACCTTCTTTCTGTGCAAGTCCAACTTGCAAACTATGGCACCGATACACCGGTTGTTGTGCATGGCAAGAAAACACAGTTTCGGCCAATTGTGAATAAAATATCTGTACGTATAGATAGAATACGGCTCTGAGAGATCTTTCTGGATCAATCTCATGATTTCAGCCATTTGTAATTCTGACCTATACGATTCGAATTCTATCGCTTCAGGCGAGGTACAACTTTCGTCTTTACATTCGGGACAGACAGCCACTGAGGAGGATACTTCATTGTTGTCACTTTTCTGCGGCTCTTCGACCGTTTCTGATAATTTAACATCGCTTAGGCGCTCCTCCAATTCTCCACTTTTACTGTCATCACTGCTGAGCCGCTCGCAAACCACTACACTGTCGTTCTCGCTATTTTTACTAATATTTAGATCATCGCTGGTGTCGTGATCATTCACGCCGTTTGTCAGACCATTGTTAGGGTGTAAACTCACTTTATCTTTGAAATCTTTAATAACACTCTCGGTGTCTACAATATTACTTGTATTATCTACAAGTTCGATGATTTCTTTGGTCTTTTTGGACTTTTTCTTCGCGGTCATTCCTTTCTTAACTCTCTGATCCGTTTTCGCATCGTCATTATTTGTGATATGCTCCATTCCTTAGGATTAAAATTGCCCGCTGAATGGGTTGAGATTTTTTTCGGAATATAAACCTGCTACATATAATTTACTAGAATTTCCTTTACTATCTGGATCGGCATTGAATGCTTGACTTGCCATCAGGTTGCGAAAGAGCGGACATCTTGTTTTCTTAGAAAGATTGTCAAATCAATCATTTGTCATTGCACAGAAATAATGAAAATATTTATAAAAAAACAGACTACCTAAAGCTTCAGAAGTAAAAATGAAATAAATGTAAAATTCTAAATTACTTATGAAATGAGCTATCTAATTTTTCACAACTTAACCATATTCACATTATGACAAAATTATTTTGTATAAGAAATTGTTGCCACCATTAAACACCTTTCCCGACATTCTACTTTCGGTGTTGTCATACGGAAATTCAACAAGTCTCGTGGCTTAAGCTTTATCCAGATGTTGAATCTTTTATGTCATATACAGATATAGAGGAAAGTAAACTAAGATGAGCAAGATAAAATGAAAAATCCTCTAATATTATATTGGACTCTGAAAGATTAACGGATTTGAATTTTGAGAAGCTTACAACGAAAATTGAATTATATCGTAAGCCGTATTAACATTTAGGCCCGGTTGTTTCAAGTTGAATTAAAGTCACAGTAGAGTTTGAACTCGAATTTTTAGTAACTATTTCCAAAAACGGATTGTTTCAACTTGGATTAAGCGAAATCTGTCAGAAAATTCTAAGCGGAAATATGAGTTTAAACTCTCGGTCAGAGACGCGCATGCGCACTTCGCGAATTAAATTAATTGACATCTATCAATATTTATTTTTTTGACATTTTACATGCAAAGTGTCGAAATGTACAATATTATGAAGGGTGACATAGACTTTTCTGACGATCGACTGATTTTTCAGTATATCCTTAACAGGAAAAGTAATTTACTTAGACCTCGAACGATACTTTTTTGTCCGAAGAAATTAATTTATCGCAACTCCAAATGAATTTTTCAAGGCTTCTATTTCAATCGGGTTTTGATAATTTTACATTTATATCGAAGAAACGTGCGTTGTTGAAGTATCTGGAACACTGTTTCTTGGACTGCAGATAAGGTTAGCTATTACCAGAGCAATGATTCCTCAGACCACATTTTTATCAGTGGAAGAGCACTATAATAATCAGAAATATATTTGTCAATATGTCCAAATTACGACAAACGGTACTAGGTACCAGATCTGGTAATTGCTTTATTTTAGTAACCGGGATTATGCCCTCAAACCATATATACAGCAATTTTTAATGCTACAAAGGCCCCGAAAGTCCAATTAATTGGGATCCGGCAAAAAACCTAGATTTTAAAGAAAACAGAAAGATGTATTGCGGATGTAGTGTTTGTGCGTAATTATGTAGCAAAAAACACTGTCTTGAGCACACGGTATGGGGGCAGAGCGAGGGAAGCCACGGGCGAGAGTGGACGTGCCGCCTGCGCATACGGAGTGTGTCGAGCCAATGAAGGGGACCCACCACATACCCTGAGCCGTTCTATGCGCAAATGCGTCCATATCGGCCCAGCACTTTCGCCGCCTGGTTGGCATTATTTTATGCTAAAGCGACCTTCTCGCTGGGCCTTCATTAATACAACACGCAGAGATGAAAACCGGGCGAGTCGGTCGCACAAAACCTTCATTGTCCCGCGCATATTAATCTTTATTTCAAAAATAACAATACAATATAATACCAATAATAATATTTAAATTAAATACATCATCCAAATAAGGCGCAGGACGTAAAAAACACAACCCCTCCGTGGAGGGAAAAAGACATAAAGAAAAAATAATAAAAAATAAAAGATTCGTGACCAAAGAAATCATCACCGACGGTTCAAACACTGGTTCAGGAAAAACTACGGAGCAGGGCCCCGTAGGATCTCCCAGCGGGATACCCAAGTTCCAACAAAGTCTTTAAGATGTCTAAAGTTAGACTCATTTCTCACCAGGTCGACATTTGTGGGATGCCGACCTGTCTCAAGCGGCCCGTTTATACCTTCAATCAAGTCCTCTCTAGCATCCCTCAACAGAGCACAATCCCAGAGGATATGTTCCGGGGTCTGGGCCACACGAGCGCAGGCGCACCAAGGGTGAGTGGAGAGTCCAAGATCATGTAATTTGGACCTGAACTCACCATGGCCCGACAGTATTTGTGCTGTGTAGTGATCCAGAGCCGGAAAATACCCTCCGGACCCCTTTCTCTCTTTCACCATCACCCTCGGGAAGAAAGAATGGGTCCATCTCCCAGTGGTGGCGGCGCCGGTGTCGAGCCAGTGAGATTCGTGTAAAGGAATACTATACAGCGATCTCACCGGGAATCGAAACCAGAATATTCAGTATGCAGAGCCAGGGACATGGCCACTGGACTATGAGCTTCAATGTTATATACCAATGTTGTCGCGTTGTGTGGTCATGTGGAACTGATCATCAAGGATGGTAATGAAAATTGTTTGTCGAAGGCAGCAGAAACAGAGGGCGTCCGCGGAATAATAATAATAAAACAATATTTTCGGTGTTTAAAACTCTTTTATTGTATTTTATATTATCTATAAACAGGAAAATTACAATTTTAATATAAAACACAACTTTCAATTATAATTAAATAAAGCCAGATCTCTTTTGGTTTATGTCTTTCCAAAACAACTTTGTGAATTTCCTGCTGATTCTTTAGTTGTGTTTTGAAAATCTCTAACTGAACCGCATATAAGGTCTTTTCATATAAGCTTGCAATTGAGTTAGTGTGGGTACTTATGTATGTGTGCTTACTTTATCAAACGAAATATTTGCACAAATATGAATTATTTTCATTTTGATAGGTTTGTCTGTGACTCATTAAAGAAAATCATTTTATATTCAGCATGTATTTATTTGTTTAAAATTAACATTTATAATATGTACCACAAATACTTACAAATATTCAAAGCAAAACATAATAATTTTGTACAGTAAAGTTTGTACTAAATATTTTATTTGCCTACTTATGCATACTTAAGCGTGTATGTGTTTGAAGAAAATAAACTTATTTACAATTTTTTAATATAATATACTATGCTATCAACATTTGTATCTGTCTTCGCATTTCATGCCTGCTACTCCCCATGCGGCTGCTTCCTTCGCTTCTTCCACGAGCTTTTCATATTTCTTGTCGTAGGGTACAACTCTAGAAAAAGAATAAGTTTTTTTATTACTTACAAGCTGATGGAAGTGGACAGTGAGAAGAGAAAAATTGATTTTTAATAATCAAAAATTCCAAGATTATGGTCGTCTTAACAGATCTTTCTGAAAGTAGGTACCTTCGGTATAGTTGAGTGTTCTGATTATAAAATAAAACAGAAGTGATGCTCAAATAGGTATTAAAGAAAATATTACACTTTAAAGTTTCGAAAATTGCACCATATAACAGATATGAAATATAACAGACGACATCTGCAGATAAAGTGTAAAACATTGACAAGATTTACATGAAGACAATTTTATTTATAGAAAATACCAAATGTATACGTGAATCATAGACAGTAGAAATATGATAAATACTAAACGTAGGAACTTTTACTAATTATTATAGCACAATGTTTTTTATTGTTTATGGTTTACGTTTTGTTTTTAGTATATCTTTTTTCTTTGGATCTTAAAATAGCGCATATGAAGCAATTTACTGGGCAATTTTCTAAATGTTAATGTGTAATATTTTCTTTATTACTTATTTGAGCATCAATTCTGTTTCATTTTGAAATCAGAACACTCAACTATATTCAAAGATACTTACTTTTAGAAGGACCTGTAATAATGACTATTTTAGTTTATTTAATATTATGCCAAGATAACAATATACCTATATATATTTTATTTTTTTATTCTTAAAGTAGGTAATGCAATAATTTTAATATTTCCTAATATATATAGCACAGATATAAAGTATATTAAATATTTAATCAAAAGTAAATATCACGTATTTTCTTAATTTTTTCTTTAAAGTCGTTATATTGTTTTCATCCCTAATATCCCCTGGTAGTTTCATATATAACTTCATCCCACTGACATCACAGAAGTTTGCGATGTTTTTGTCTTTGGTAATCTTATTTCATCTTTTCTTCTTGTACAATGGTAATGTTGTTTTTTATTTTTCTTAATAATTCAAAGGTTATTTTTGTGTCCATTAATAGTTTTATGTATAAATAGAAGTACGTTAAATTTTATTATTTGTCTAAATGTCATTATTTGTAAGCTTTTTAACAGCACTTTGATTCTTGTGTATCGATTTCTTTTTAGTATAATTTTTAATGCTTTGTTTTGGAGTATTGTTTTTTTTTTTCAATTCTTCATTCAAACCAGAAATAGTATACTGCTGCAGCAGTTGATGTGACTATTATTATATATATTTTTGTTATATATATTTATATATATATTTTTTATATATATTTTTGCACGATTCTGTTTTAATTTATCTTCTGATTCTTCCCAAAATCGATTAATTATAATAATGAGTGCAGGGATTTTATTTTAATTTTAAAATAATCAACGTGACGTTAATAAACCTTGTAGCCCTTCAGAGTAGTGAATGTATATTAACCGGTGACACGATAACCGTTATTTCAGATTTACATCCGATGTATCGATGATTGATATCTAAATGGTTTTTTTTTGCAATTCGACCGATTTTTGCTATTCAAAACGATGAATTCAACCATCGGTATTAATTAACAATTTTATTTCAGATACCAGTCATCTATATAATCAGATATCAATCTTTAATAACCGTACCATGTTATCTGGTTAAAATAACGATTTGAGCATCACTACTACAGACATATTAAATTACTCAGAAATGCTATAATGAGTATTATATAAAACGAGTCGCTTTAAATATTTCGTACGGTTACAAAGCACATGGGTTTCAAGGTCAACAATCGGAGCAATAGTGCTTGGTGTTACAGTAAGTGTGTGTTTATAGTAAAATTCCTCTTCTACAATAGAGCCACTTGGCAGTTAGGATGCCCTCTATTCCTGCTTCCTTCAACACTCGTTCCGTAAATTTTATTTATCTTTTACGCTTCAACAGGCCAAGATGCCCAATTACTGAAGCGAAACACTTGTGAAAACAAAGCACCTAGGCTTGAGTAAATCGCGTAGATTGATTGTGACCTCATCGGGAATCGAACCCGGAACCAGTGTCATGCCCACTGGGCTATCAGTTTTTTTTTAAATGTCAAATTTCTAGTTCTATTCCATTCTTATATTAATACGTACTCAATTTAGATGAAAAAAAATTCTCGTGTTTGAATTGGGGGCATTTTCATTGTGATATTGTATTAAGTATTACATATTGTAGAACAGTAGGTAGAACTATCATTAGTATTATTACATTACATAAGTACGCACTCACAGACTTGGATATGCAACTTAAGAATTGACTGCTGTTGGTTTCCTCAATTGGGTTTTTAATTTTGATTTGAATCTTGAATAATTCACTTCCACTTATAATTCACGTGAAAGGGCATTAAAAAATTCAACCCCTCTTAATGGGAATTGTATTTTTGCTTTGCTGAGAGAAACATATACGAGTGCACGAGCTCCCAAAAACATTTTGGGAAAATGGTGGAGTACCTACTCGCTATTTTTTAAACACTTCAAAAGACAACGAGACTGCAATTACTAATATGTAATATGTAACATCATATATGTAATGTAACGTCACCAGGAATCGAACCCGGAAATCCCGGTACGAGAAGCCCATCGGGAAACGAGGACCTCCATCTTGGTATGACCTTTTTTGTGAATTTTATTTAGATTAATATTATGTGACACACAGAAAATAAAATTATAGAGAGATGAACTAAACTCCTTCTTTAGTAGAGGAGATTGGTCAGCATGGAAAATAATCCTCGCGTATATTTAATACACATTTATATCGCAGTTAAAGTATTTATTCTTGTATAAATAAAGCTCCTTGTAAACAAAAGGTATTTAAAAATTTCGTTCTAAATCGAGTATTTTCAAGTAAAAATATCTTCTTAGCAACTTATTTACTAAAGCATTATATATTTTAAAAGTATTTAGTTTGACCTTTTCATTAGTTTTTCAAAATTTACGAGCACGTAGTAATTTTTAAAAATAATTTGATAGAGAATAATCTGGAAAGTTTTTACGTAGCGAAGTAAACCGGAGCGAAGAATACGTGCGGAAATTGGATAGAATTGTTCTAGTGAATAGTTAATAAAGTGTGAAAGCGATTATAAAGTGTCTATTTACGAGTGATAAATTTACGAAATAGTTTAATTCAATTAATAGCATTTAGCTAAATAGTGCTAATAGTGTTGATTATATACTCAGTAATTAATAGATACTGTAAATTCCAGCGATATATTTTTGGCTGCTTTTGGCAAACCAAACATATCTTCGAGAATAAAGAGATCCCAATTAGCCTAAAAAGAAAAGCCTTTGAATCATGCATATTTCCAGTGATGACGTATGGAGTGGAGACTATGGCCCTCATAAAGAAAAGTGTCGAAAAGCTCAAATGCACGCAACGATCCATGGAGAGATCCATGCTTGGAGTAAGCCTAAGAGATAGAATTATAAATGACGAAATTAGGCGCAGAACTAGAGTAGTGGATATCATGGATCGTGTAGCGAAGCTAAAATGGCAATGGGCAGGACATGTTGCAAGGCAGGATGCTACAAGATGGCCTCCCAGAGTTCTGATATGGAGACCTTGGGAGAATAAAAGAGGCATCGGGAGACCTCAAAAGAAATGGACCGACGAAATGGCTACAATTAGCAAACAACAAGGAAGGATGGAAGGGTACGGAAGAGGCCTGTATTCAGCAGTGGAGAGACGAAGGCTGAAGAAGAAGAAGAAGAAGATCATAAATTATCATTAAATCTTGAGTCAGTCTGTCAAACGCTGTAGCGAGAGGCGGACGTCTTCATGCGGTGGTTTTTTTGTGGATGTTGATGGGTCTGTGACGGAGGTATTTTTTGTACTTATTCAACCCAACGTTATCAACAATTTTTAGCGTTTCCACGATATCTGGTACCTCATATAAAACTTCCAAATCATGCTTCCACCTGGTTGCCTATTTTCTAAGTGAAAAAATATTCCAATCACCTTCTTGCACTTTTTATTATGCATAAATGTTTCTTATATTTCATCAGCAGTGAATGGTACCCACCGCTTACCCAGGACCGTTCTAAGAGCAAAATCATCAGCAGTGAAGTTAAGTAGGACACGTCTGCGGCTATTTCGGGTACCTACCAGGCACCCCGACAAGACAACTGCGCACAAGGCTAAAGCGCGCAGAATAAAAGATATGTCATAGTAAATGTGTTTTTACAATTCTAAATGCCTTAAATTCATAAGTATATTACATGTTTTGATTTCATGCATTAAACACAAATTGTATTTTCTACAAAACTACATACATAACTCATTTTGCGTCGACAATAGCACGCAAGATAACTACAAAATTAAAGAAAAAAGTAAGCTGTTCTTAAACTAACCTAACCTAACCACTAAAAATTGTAGAAATTTTGTGAAGCAATCCATGAAAAAGTTTACTATCAATAATGGAACACATTAAAGAAAAAACTTGTCTGCAAACTAGTGATAAAACGAATGTCATTTTTTGAGCATTCGCGAATGCGAATGCGAATACGAATATTGAGTTTTTTTTTAATTTGGCGCCAATTATGTATAGTTTAGCGGCTCAGTTTCGCGCGAGGCGCATTCCGTTTGTATCTTGTTCAGAGAATTTCCGAGTTGATCTAATCGAAGCATAAAGAATTTATTTTTTTGTTTGTTTAAAGTGTTTTCTTATAAAACCTAAATTATTTATAGTTTGTAATTGAAGACATAGTTTTTGTTTGGTTGGCGAATGCAAACGTCGAATTTCATCAAGAGATTGGATGTTTTTTTTTTTTTGAAGAAGAAGAAGTGGTCTCACCCGTTCATGAGCTTGGCGGTGGTGAGGGCAATGTCGGCGCCGGCGCAGTAGCGCTTGGCCACGGCCGGGTTGAGGCAGGCCACCCGGCCCAGGCACTCGGGCCGGCCCTGCAGGTAGCTGGCCCACAGCTCCAGTTCGGCCCCGCTCACCCACTGCGAGTTCGCGTCACCTGAAAGCGCGACAGCGTCAGAAAACATTCCCTCCGATGTTCGGATTAGACCGACACCTCGCTTTACGAACGAACGAACCTCGGCCGTAAAAGCGAAATACCGTTAAACGAGTAAATAATGTCAATCAACCTTACCCGACTTACGGCCGTATTCTGAAATAAGCATTATTGCTATTTATATGTCTCGATAGTTACTGTATAACATTGTAATGCCACTAATTTTGACGTTTTAAGTTTGAGAGGCTTGAAATTAGTGAATTCAATCAACCAGAAAGCCCTGAAACGCAAACAAATTTTAAGTTATTCACAGTTATGAATAATGAGCTTTATAATTGATTGAATTCATTAATTTCAAAACTTTCAAAGTTTAAACTTCAAAATTGGCGGCATTACAATGGTATACAATAACGGTCAAGATACATAAATAGCAATATTGCTTATTTCATAATACGGCCTTTAACCTACTTATGTATTGTACTTACTCCTATAAAATTAGGGTTTCTTGTAATAAAGACGTTTCATTATGTTGTTAATACCATATTAAAATAGAGATCAAAACTAATAATCCAGTAAAAAAATTAAAATTTGTCAATAAGTTAACGCTTTTTGGCGCGGGATGATTTTGGTCATTTTAATTAAATTTTAATGATTCTTTCACATTTTTGTTTCATTTTAAATATATCTTTTTAATTAATCTATATAAAAAATCGAAACTTCTTCGTTGTGCAAAGGCTCTGTATAAGAATATCAATGGCTGCAAGAAAACCCGTTAACGAAAAATAAAAAATAAAATAAATTGCTGTCAGTTGCTTAGGCGGTGGTTATGCCACTACCATATGTCGGTGGTCGATTAAATCTCTTAATATTAATTTATTTATATTAAGACAACGTTTATTAAAAAAGCATGTTGACGATCTCTTACTGATGAGTATTCTGGGGTCCAAAGATTTACTCACTGTCTAAGCTCCTTCCGTAGCCATGGGTCCAGGCTCCAGCCCCGAACATCCCCGCAGCCAGGATGAGCGCCTTCAGCACCACGAGGATCACCAGGTTCGTCAGGTTGAGGCTTAGGACCTGAAGGAAGAAAATTTAATCAGGCAATCCGAAAAATTGACATTTTTCAATCTGCTCAAAATAATTTAAGTCGCATAAAATAAAATAGTAGAAACATCGGCTATTGTCGTCTTTTAGCGTATCTGAAATTTAAGATGTACAGGATGTTGTTTTAGAGGTATAGAATTTTAAAATGAAATCAAACACGTAAAAATCGTGCTTACGGCCATGGTTTTGGCTTTGTTGGAAGGATAATTTTATGCCATTACTGTTTAAATGATTACGATTATTAAATTTGCACAATTGGAAAGGATTGTTCTGGCGTAAGTCTATTCATGGTGAAAGTAAAAGCCATTAGCTTAAAATTATATTTCCAATAAAGCCAATACTATGGTTTTATGTGGTACAATATTACCACGATTTATTTGTACGTGTTTTATTTTAGTGTTCTTTTCCTCTAAAAAAATACTATATTTCTCTCATTTACCAAAACGGTATTTTGTGTTTTAAAAAATATGAATGCGTCAAAATATACTAAACTCTTAAAAATTAAAGTAAATATAGTATTATTTTTATTTGCCTATTTTTCATGACATGAAAAGCAAAATTAATTTATTTGTACATGAGGCTCCCGTTTGTAATCAAATTGGAAACCACATTTTTTTTTTTGTAAAGTGATAGTAACCTGCTATACAGGGTTATTTGGATAACATTAATAAACTCGCAGGACTACATTCCTGCCTTGATTATGAGTCGAAAATGTTCAAGCCACAATGACCTAATAATATAAATATTCATGGAGATATGCGACATCAAAGATCGCATTTTTTTCAATATTTCTTACTTATTTTTTATAAAACCTTTGACTATCATTATAGTAATTTATATCGAATATGAAAAATTATACAGTATAATATATTATTACAGCAAATTATAATTGTAATATAAATATACAGTATGATATATTATTATGGCAAAATTCCCGAAAGACAAAGCAGATAAAAATATCTTGGTACGGATTCTACTTGTCATATTCTCATAAATAATGCGTTTAATTGACTATTTAACAAAAACTGTTAAACAATTTATTATTATAACAGCAAAATAAAGTTGTACTGTTTATTTGTGTACATATGGTGCAATATTAAAAAAAACAGAGAGACGTCCTTACGGTTTAAACAGTACTATTAAAAACGTTCACAAGAAAGCGATCAAAATAACAATCATATAAGTAGTAAGTACACATTTTAAAATAACTCAAAAAAATATAAAAAGTAATTAAATATTTAATATTTACCTACACAAGTTTTATTGAATAAAACATTATATATGGGATATAAAAGTATCCAAAAAATTATTAATTTACTATTTTAAAATGTGCTGATTTCTGGATTTTATGAATATCCCTTCCAAAATTATGTTTTCTATAAATTTATTGGCTATGTTTCCTATACATTTTCGAGTTAAGTAGGTACATTAAAAATGAGTAATCCTCTACGACTGCATTGTTTTTCATTTTATTTTTTATTTCGCTACCTTTACTTTTACACCCCTTATATGAAGTAAAAAATGAAAAAGCCAACAACCCATGAGTTAAACACTAAAAAATTACAAAACTTTATTGTAACAAGTAAATTAAAAAAAAATTTAAGACATGCTTTTAGATGCTTTCTTTGCATACATTTTTAATCGATTTTTTAACATCACCCATGCAACTTTAAATTGATTATCTACATTTAAATACTAAAGTATCAATCAGTTGATCAATAGTAATGGAAAATTATTAATTTTAATTGAATTTAATTTGCAAATCATGAAATGTCATGATTTAATATTGTATAGATATCCGCTTTACGTAAATGTTGAAAGTTCCAGAGCTCTAGCTAATCGGCAAAATGGTGAAAAATCAATTACAAGATTTCAACACAAATGACAGAAAAAGCGAGTTCAATAAAAGCAATATATGCAAAAATTATCACTGTCTCAGAATCTGCATGTTTCATATTGAGAAACAATTAAAGAAAATGAACTGAGAAGTGATAAAATTAAATGATTCATCTATTCAGATCAAAATATTGTAAGACTTAAATTTATTTAAATGTTGTGGTGTTTAATTTTGAAGTCGTCTCCGAAAACACGGGTCATGAAAAATGAATGCAAATTAACCCGGGCACGAGCATGATACAAGAGGTAAAGTGCCATTCAGAAAGGTCAAGTCCCAGAAGTCGATGAGGTCATCAATTGAGATTTTATTAAAATGCCAGGGGATGTAAGAAACGAATAAACTGGTACATATTTTAAATGAAACGTCGTCAACAGATCGGTTTTAAAGGTGGAAGTAGTATATGTTTATATTAGAGCATATTTATGCACTAGTTTTTAAATAAAACATTCAAAATAAATTCTTTTAAAAGTGGATATATTATTTACATGTTTACATTAGAGGGACCTTTAAACCTAACATACCTCTAGTGAAAATAGCCCGAAAAGTCTAAAAAATAAGAGTTAGTGTCTTTTTGGAGAGGTACAACGATAAAAAAATTATGTACCTAAATTTTTTTTATGTATCAAATATGTAAATATATAATGATTTGTATTTCATAAAAAAAAAATAGTACCAGTTTGATTTTGAGGACACCTTCAGTATTCCCAACAAGGGAATTTTTCAACATTTTTAATGTCCTAAATATTAACTAAATTTATAAAAAATTAACAACACTTTAAATCCACAAAATGTACTTTAATAACAATGCACATAGACCGATATCAGCTGGAAATATTTCTTTACCTAAATGTTGGTATACACAGCCCAACATAATTTCACCTATCAAGGAGTGTGTTTATATTAGAGCATGCAGTAAATAAGTTCTACATAGGTTTTAAAATTGGTTAAATGATATAGTTTATGGTTATATTAAAGCAAATTTATGCAATAGTATTTTAAAGTAACCTAGAAAATAAGTTATCTTTAAGATTAACGTTTTAAACATACATATGTTTATATCAGAGAAAATTATTCACTTGTTTATAAAAGAAACGTAAAAAATTTGCAATGCTTTTAAAAGTGGATGTATTGTATGTTTTATTAGAGTACAATGCACTACTTAATAAATAAAAATAATAATATTTTGAATTAATAAAACCACCCCTCTTTTAGCGATTCTAAAAGAACTCACCCAGAGTGCAACACCCCCAAAGTGCGATGGTGATACAAACCTGCCAAACGCAGTCCCAACCAACCTGACTAGACGCTCCTGTAGACCTGGCGATGAGCTCTCTCGCGATGTCCGCCAGCATCTGGCCTCCCCTGCCGCTGAGGAAGTTCCCGGCCGTGTCCATGAACCCGCCCGCCGATCTTCCAGACTGCTCCTCCGTCGCGTTCACCTCCGCGATCTCGTTACCGTCTACCGTGTGGAACTTCTGACTGGCCGCTGCCTCGCTGGTGTAGTTCTTGAACGAGTTCTCCAAGTACGAATCTGCCTGGTCGTCGGAACTATCCGGGATGTCGATCTCCTGGTGCTTCGACCGCTCCGGATTGTCGTACAAGTCTGTCTGCGATATCTTTTGGTATTCCGTTTCGGGATAGCGGTTGGACTTGTACCGCTGGCTGTCGTAGTGCGCGGCCTTTTTGGCGTAGTGCGGGGACGAGTACGCTCCCGGATGCTGGGCGTAGCCGAGGACCTGGCCGGAAATCGCGAGGGAGATGAGCGAGATGAGAATCAACGAACTGCCGCACATTTTGTCTGGATTTACGCGATATTTTTAACACTGCAGTTGGAAAATTGTGGATGGCACCGTGCTTCCAGAACAGAATTTCAAAAAATACTGAATCTACGAATTGAGAACATACCTCAGGGCTGGAATGTTTTATTGTTTCTAGGAAGGTGATTAGGGTGGCGCCTGTTTTAGCCGCGTGCAGGAATGTTTGAGGGGTTTGACAATGGGGCGAAGGGCTTTATGAGTGGCAATCAGATAAGGGCGGGTGCTCCGGGCGCCGGACGATAGATTCGCAGGAAATGCGGTTACGGAATGGCCTCGAACATACCTGCAGCATTACTTATATGTTCGTGGGACAATTGTCATTGAGTGAAACAATGCGTGAAATTCGGTGCACGCACGGGGAGGCACTGCCGCTCGAGGTATTATCTCAATTTAAGGTAAAATGCCGGCTTGTCGCTGATTACCTACACCACGTCTCCGCAGGAGTAGGCAGATAGGGTACGTTACACTCGCGTTTTCTCTTGTACTTGGTTTTTAAATTTTAATTTTTAACGCTGCAGCGAGGCCACGAAGCCCATTACTGTAACGAAACACATAACGAAAATATCCAGTCTTGTATGTTGTGTGGACCTCACCGGGAACCTACTATTATTCTCTGTTTTATATTTTATTATTATTTTTCAAAAAGTGTTTTTGCTTAGGTACTCGCTTTTGATATAAGTCAAATAAAATGTTAAAAAGCATGCAGATATTTGAAGTAGTTTTTTTGCATTGTTTTAATAATTTTATTTGGCCTTTTATCAATTCGAACGAATTTTTAGTATTCGTAATAAATTATTTTCATGATTGTCTAACGTTTAAAAAAAGATAAGTAAGAAATATTGAAAAAAAAAATTAATCTCGCAATCTACGTAATGTTGAACCAAAAGCGTAAAGAATATTTTCTATTCAAAATTGAATGAAAAAACTCCCCCTAAGTTTTTGCTACTAGCTACGAGGCACCTTACATGATTGTTATGATTGTTTATTTATTAAAATATGTTTTTACTTTTTATTAATCACTTATATTTATAAAAAAAAAATGTTACTATCGCTTATTTAAAAAAAATGTAAGGTATGTATAAAATATTTGTACTTTAAATTAAAAGGCCCAATAGGGCGTTGATAATTAAGTACATAAATAAGTAAATAGAGTCCGGAAACCCCGATGTGATAAGCAAAACGATAGAACTTCGTTAATTCGAAATTCAAGGAACCAAAAAAGATATTTCTAATTATGCGGAACCCCGTTAATTCGAAATAAAAGGTAAAAAAAATTAATGCGATTGCGAAATTTACAAAAAATCTTAAAACGTCTGTATTTTTGCATATTACAAGCAATCATTTTAAAAACCCAGCATGCCTATACAGAGATCACGACATTTATATTACTTAAATACCCAATATTGTCGTATTTGTTATCCTGCCTTGTGAGAAATAAAAATATTTTTTAATTATGTGATATTTCAAAAAAAAATCGAATTATGTAAACTAAAATTTCTAATTACCGGTGTTTTCGAATTATCAATGTCAATCTACTATGAAATTAACAATTCAGAACTTGTGGGTTTGATATTTTCAAATTATGTCGAATTTCAAATTATCTGGTTTCGAATTAACGAGGTATCACGATGAAGAAATTCACAGATCTATGTAAAATAAACTGATTTCTATCAATTTTTAAAATATTTTATTCTATTATTAAAATATCTTATTTTATATTATATTCATGACGTCAATATTGTCGAAGTGTACAATGTTGTGTATATATTGTTGTTTTATATTATTTTATTATCGACCAAGGAATTCTTGGATAAAGCAAACCAATGATATTGGATCCAATTACAAGAGTATCATATCCATTTTTTATTGCAATCATTAAACTATTTTCTTTTCTGTTTAATTTCCTGAAAAACGTTAGACTATCACTACAGTAATTTATATGGAATATTAAAAATGAATTCGCCTTAATAATAATGGCCATAATTCAGAAAAAAAAAATGTGCTTGTGACAAACATGTTATACTGTCACACCATGACAGTTTCATCTGTATGCCTTTTGGCAAAGGCTTCCACCAATCGCCTCCACTCCGCCCTATCTTTTGCTATTCTGGTCCATGCTCCACCTGCTGTAGCCTTGATCTCATCCACCCATCTTCTAAAGAGCCTGCCACGTTTTTTTTCTTGTCTCTTGTGAAGCAATACATTATTGTTTTTGACCAGTTTTCTTTTCCCCTGATTGTATGTCCAGTCCATTTCCATTTAAGCCTTCTGATGGACACTTTAACATTCTTCGTTTTTGTTTGTTCTTTGATTATTTAATTCCTTCCATCTGATACTTACATACTTCTTTCCAAAGCATTTTGGCACGATTCTAGCTTTATTTCGTGGGCTTTAGTTCACCCCGGTTTGACAGCCGTAAGTTAGGACAGGCAGAATGCAGGTATCGACGAGTTTCTTTTTGATATTGATGATGATAATGATGATGATGTTTGATGGCACTCGCCTTAATATGAGTAAAATAAAATGTAAAAAATCAAACGAAAAAATATTTTTACAAATTTCTGTGTCATTATCTCTGTAACTGTCAACATTTCACCCATAGGGGAAAGAATATTTTCTATTAAAAATTAAAGATAGAAGACTCCCCTAAAGTTTTTGCTACTAGCCACAAGACATCCTGTATATTTAGTACATTTAAAGTGGTAAGCAATATTGCCGTAAATGCCAAAACTAATTTACGCTAGTAATTGGAAAAATAAATAGCTACTCTTTTGTAAATTAATTTTTAATGGAAAATTGTTGTAGTTACATTGACGACAGTTCATAAAATAATTATTAAATAAAAATCTCTGGGCATTATAAAACGTATTATAAATTACTGAAAAATTACATAATCGGTAAACCAGTACATAATTCTTATTTTGCCATTTATCGGTAACTTTTTATGTTGTTACACACTGTACACGTGTGCTGGGTGGCTCCACTGGGCCGGTACCCCGCTGTAGTCTGAAGTCTCGCATATTATTGACAATACCTCGGAAACTCGAGTCTCTGTTCCAGGCAGCGGAGGAAAATTGAAGTGAAAGGCTCTCAATTTCCTTCAGCGGTTGGCAGGTTCTATTTGCGCGGGAGATGACTCGGAAAATGAGGAAAATGAAAGTGCAATAGATCATCATTCAATGAATCCCCATTGTTGAATCCATTACTTACTTTCATACATAGCTTTCAATTTCAACAACACATGATATTTTATTATGCTTATATTAGCTCCACCTGTTTGTCTGGATGCAATCTTATAATCGATATACCACCCGCTTCCCAATTTCCAAACGTGTTGAAATTTTAGCCTCCACGGTCCCACTGGAAAAGAACCAGGGAGTACCCAAATTCTTCGGTTGTTACAGGATATCTGAATAAAAATAATATAGAAAAACATGCAACTGAAGAGTGAAATCTGAGTATAAATTTTAATTAAATAACTTTGTATAAACCACTTAAATAATGACTCTACGTCTACCGGTGTCGATACCACCGTCAGAACTGACGTATCTTCGTCAGAACTGACGTACAACTGACTATCCATTACCTATCCTAGTAAACAAATCAATTCTGAATGGGGGCGTGGCTACAGCTATGGAGAAGGTAATTGAGGGGTGGACGCCGAAATGGGAAATATATCTAGTAGCGGACTATTCATGAAATTTATCTGATTATTAATAATGTTGGCTTTAGTGTTGAGGCTCTTTTTTATTTCTAGTATCTCTAAGTTATATAATCTAAGGCCTCTATTGTTTATATTTAGAATTTCGATGCCGTTTTCTTTTTTATGGATGGTTCGCGAATTCGGAAAAGTAATTGTTATTTAGACATCTCAAGTGTTCCTTTATTCTAACATTAAAGTGACTTGCTGTTTTACCCATATAGAATTCCGAACAGTCATTACAATTTAGTCTATAAATACCGGAATGATTTAGCGGGTAGAGTCATTATTTAAGTGGTTTATACAAAGTTTTTAAATTAAAATTTATAATTATGTCCAACCACAAAGTTAACGCTATAAACATCATAAATATCGTAAAACCTGATTTTACAAAAGCTGTGTCACACCGATGATGACAAGTAACATCGAAACAAGAGCTAACACAGTTCGCACTAAGCCCCAGGAAAATAACACGCAAGACTACGCGACAGAATGCGAAAAACCACGATCAGAAAAACGTGTGATATCCAAGATGCTGTCAGATGGGGGAGACAAAGGAGGAGAAGGTATTGGAGAGACCCTGTGGAAAGAATGATCTCCCAAAGATACCACAACTCGCCCTACGTGGTAAACCAGAGGGAAGAAGGATGCCTACAAGACCAGCCAAAAGATGGAAAATAGCTGGGAGTCCACATCACAAGAGGCGGAAAACTGCACAAACATGCCCTAGAGACCCTCAGCCAGTATAAGAAGAAGATTTATATGTACCATTGTAAAACCAATTTTTTTTTAAAATTAATTAATAAATTACCCAACCAACGGTGTTTTACAAATGACGAAAATTGCTCCATATTGTGGGCTTTATATAACTGAATGGATGTACGTACAACTTTTTAAAAATAATATTATAAAGTAAACATTTATCTTTAATTAATAAAAATATATTTTTAAGTCGTTTAGCTGGTTTTGTACAATTAATGTTTTAAAATTACTATTTAAAAAAAATAAATTATTTTACTGCTTGATTTTGTTAACCTGTTTTACACAGTAGGCAACATTTTACTTTAATAAATTAAAAGAATGGTCATTTTTAACTAAATAATAAAAAATAATGTCAATTTACAGACGATCGTTTAGAGGCCGATTGATTCAACGTGGTTTATAGTAATCTTTCGTCCACCTTTCCACCAATCAAACGACCCGTTTTCATAAAAATCTATGTTTTTACTCCCTTTATTTCAACTCGTAGTAGCGTTTGCGGTTTGTTGTCTGCCGGAATAACTTTGGATCGATTTTTAACCCTTTTCCCGTGATCCAACCGAGCTGAAACTTTGCAGGCAGACTCGTGGCGACGAATGGTGGAAAAATGATCTAAAAAAATTTTGTTTAAAAAAATTTAATAATTATAGTATAATTTTGGATTTTTCGAAATTTGAATGGTTTTTTCAAATTGGAATGAGTAATGAGTAATGACCCCGACGCATGGAGCAGACACGAAACCTGATTCAGTAAGAAAGGGAGTATAATAAAAACTTACAAATGATTATTCCGAGTTGACGCAACCGGCGCAAAGGCGCACTATTATGAATGAACAATAATTGTCATGCCAATGCCAGCACTTCGCGCTGTTTTCAATGAGCTCGATTGACCTGAGCGTTCAACCGGAAACAGTGGTCACTTTGAAAAATTGCTCCATCCGCATAACAGACATACTTATAAATTTTCGAGTGTTGAAATACGGTTTGTTTTTACGACTACGTTTCGTCTGGGTAAAGTTGTTGTTGTTCATTTACACCCAGATTAAAAACCTCGGTCTCATTCGATAAAATACGGTAGCAGTCTGCGCGTACCTACACACGTCCACAGCGGCAAGATTAGTCGGCCAAGATTACTAGGATGCCCATGTCGCCACACCATCCTCGGTCACAAATAGACGAAGAGGTTAGCGTTACATAAGTAACCGCTCGGCTGTGCTCGCTTTCAGCTCAGATTGAAATCATTGCCCAACGTGCTTCACGACTGCGGTAAACAAATAAGAATAGTAATGATGTATCGCGCTCTGCAGACAATGGCGCCTTCACTCGGAAGCGCGCTAAGTGCGCCATTGTTCATGGCCAGCCAGCGGGTGCGGAACTCGCCGAATATCTCGTAATGTTTGGAAGTATTAGCTCCGTGACGACGCGGCGGCAGCTTGAGTATTGCCGGGTGACTTCAGTCTGGTCTAGCGGTCACCGGTGAAATGAACGAAGGGTGCGAAAGCAAATGCAGCAATATCCCACCGAGGCGTTTCCAAAATTCCTGTCAATACTCGGGGAAATTTCTCTGGAATCTTTTTTTTAAAACAATTGCCATTTCAGGTTTATTTTATTATTATTTATTTATTTATCTTCGTGTTGATACGTGCCGGTAGGGAAAGGGGAGGATGAGCAGCTTATATAAAAATGCTAAATAACTATAAAATAAATCAATTAATTTAGAATATAAATATAAAATGTGGATAGTAAAAAATGATAGATATTATATAATACAAAAGCAATAGTGAAAATAAAAAAATAAATGTAAGCAATCACATGTATGGATCGTAATAACATGTAGATATTATTGAATAACAAAGCTAAAACAAAATTAAAAATAATACTAGCAGTTAAGCAATCGGCTAATCGGCGGCCCATGGTGGCCGCTGCGCGGCCTGTAGTGGTCGCTACGTTTTGTGACCAATTCAAGTGATGTCACAATACATCTAAGTGACTTTCTCAAGCATCGGAATTTCGAAAATGCAATATTTATTATGCTAATACAAAGATCGTGATATTTCTATTACTTAAGTACCAACCTACCCGATATTGACATATTTGCTATTTTGCGTATTTTCGAATTAACGGGGTAAATCTATTTTAAAATTAACATTTTAAAATAGATTTAACAGGGACTTTTATATTTGAAAATGTCGAATTATAGAGAATTTCAAATTATCGGGGTCGAATTAACGAGATTTTACTCTATATTAGGAAACTGATACACGCTATATATGTATGTTCACGTAGAGTTTTTACATAACTAATAATTCTGATTCAGGTAGAAGTCCAACCCCAGAACCTAACAGCAAGCAATCGGCGACAACCAATTGCTTAAAATGTAGTGTACCCTGCTTTTCACCTGTAATATGTAATTTCAGTTTTCAATATATGATTACTAAAAGTCGTCACCAATGGATAAATTTCTATGAAGAATAATAAAGCCGTGCCGTGTATTGGTGTTTACCTATACCCGTAAATACCAACCCAGTGAAACAACGTCAAAATTAGAAACGTTGTTTTCTTTTTAAATCCTTAAATTTTTTTGTGAAGAAAGGTAGGAGTAAATCTGAATATAAATAAATAGCTAGAATACGGCCGTCACACATTCATAAATCGGCAACTGCTGCGTGATACAATTCATGTCTGTATGAAACTACCGGAACATTGGAAAGACCGAGAGACATTTATTACTAAAATTTCTTACAACCATTCTTGTACCATTACATAAGCCGTCACCAACGGATAAATATCTATGAAGAATAATAAAGCCGTGCCGTGTATTGGTGTTTACCTATACCTGCACAGTGAAACAACGTGAGTCGGACACATACTAATTCGATTGTTTTTCTTAAGTGGTAAGAGGTCTACATATCACTTTAATGTATTCGTTATAAGTGTTTGAAAGACTGAAAAATTAGAAACTGTGTTATATTTTTAAATCCTTAAATTTTTGGTATGTGAAGAAAGGTAGAAGTAAATCTGAATATAAATAAAAAGTTAGAATATCTGTATGAAACTACCAGCTGCATCTGATAATAACAACACCCAAAATTGGAACATTGGAAAGAGCGATAGACGTTTTTTAAGAAAAGTTAGTAAGACACCAATTTTACCAATTTTAGTAGTAAGAATTTTAAAGAAAATATATAAATCAATAAATTGTAACTCCTCCATGATACATTCACCCAAAAACTTAATCTATAAACAGTAATTCCGCATAAGGTAACGTGTGTGTTTTAACCTCACAATTTAGGCGTAAGACGTAACCTCAAAATTAATTGCGTTTCGCGTTCATTTCCATGTAATCTGGGTGCATAATATAAAGAAAAGATGTATTTAAACACGTTTCACCTGTCAAACGGTCATGTGTCAAAATTCAATATCGATATGACTTGCCAGGAGTAAAAATAGAATTGATTGAAGAAAATGTGGTATTTCGTTATTTCTAATCAATAATCAATAAATATCATCTTTTTATTAAATAACGCATATAATATTAAATTATATCTAAATGTATTTTAAAGTGATATGTAAAACTCAAAAAATCAATTTTTTTAATGTACTCTCTAATGTTTTTTTTAACTGGCAACCGAAATCATCCGGTTTCCGCGACAGCGACAGCATTTTTGGCGTAATTAATATATAGATATGTGGGGTATATATAATAAGGAAAGGCAGTATTATTCATATTTAAAAGATAAATATTTATTAATTGTGATTTATTCATACCGGCCACATTAACGAGAGTAGATATGAATGTTGTAGGTAGTCAAGGTTGGCGCGACTATAAAAAGGGTGAGCGCCAACTCCCGCTCTCTCTCTCTCGTTACAGTTAGGGTTCGTTCAAAGCAAGGTTTCTGAGAATTTACTGGGAAAAATCGAAAACATCTTTTATTTGCTATACGTATAATTTCAATATATTTTTATATACGTGTATAACAACACGTTACATGATATGCTGAATGATAGAAGTAATATTCAAATGTCTTTGGTATCCATTTTGGTATTCGGAGGACGTGTCCAATCCACCTCAGTTGAGATCGTTACATCTGCAATTTTGATCTTACTTATTCAGCGAGAAACATTTTATTTTAAGAACATATTGTATTTTCACGCCTGCGTGAACTATGTGAGTCGTGTCGTGTTTTAATTTGTTCGTTTCTCTCATCGAAAACGAAGGATATTAAATAATTTGAGCCTAACCTAACCCAACTAAATAACATCAAAGATGGAAGAATCGAAATGTTGCCCAGTAAAAATTGAAATCATACGAAATTAAATAGATTCGTTTTGCTTCTTACATGATATTATTTTAATGTTCGTCTTAGTAAATTGTGAAAACTATTACTAAAATTCCTTTTAGGAGAACAAAAAAATCACCACTTTCTTCATCAAAATGAAACGGCAATCTCACCAACTACTATTATTATTAATAATTATTTCTGAGTTAAAAGGAAACGTATTAAAAAAGATTTTTGACGTTTTCAAAGCAAAATCATATTTTTTATAATTTAATAAATATAATTAATAATGATGTACATTGTTTTCACCACTTAAGTATATATTGAAAATATCAACATGTTTCAGGACCAATGGTCCCTTCGTCAGGATACAACGTGTGCTAACAAATTAAAAACGAAAAATTCAATGCTTTAGTAGATTGATTAGTGTTTCACTATCAACATTGAATTGAGTATTATTAAACGGATAGCGTTTTATAATGGTTTTGATACAAACATTTTTTTCCTTCAATATTTGATATTGAAAAGAATTGGAGAAAAAAGTGTTTATAAATAATCAAACTTGAAATTCAATAGTTAAAAAAATCCTGAATGTTATTCAACAAGCTTTCCATTGTAATAATAAACTTTTAAAAAAATGATGATTTTATAAAAAATTGGGTGTTTATAAATGGATTTTTTTATGATTGTGATTATTTTTATATAGGAAAAACGTTAAGAAATTTGGATGGTAGAGTTAAGGAACACTTGAGGTATTTAAGTAGCAATAATTATTCCGAATTTTCGAATCATATTTTGGCCATGGATCATTATTTTGATATTTATAAGGGTTTACAAATTATACAGAATTACAGTTTGATATATCATAAAATTTTGGAAATAAGAAAAAGTGAATCGAGTATTATAAATACACGCCTTTTTACAGTTTTTTTTTTAAATCTGTTTTCTTAAACAAAGTACATTTTTATTAATTATATATATTTTTTTATTAATTATATATAATTTCATTAATTATGTCACTACAAAATCATTTAGCTTTTTTAAAGAAGATATTATTTTTTGTATTCAGAGATGTCTCTTATTGCTATCTTCTCTCATGTCTAGCGCCATCTACTGCCGCCTGACAAAGCGTTGTTTTGAGAGCTTTTTGTCAAAGCCTTATGGCAATTCTCATATGTTAGTTCTTTTACACATTCACAGAGAATGCACTTAACGTGGGTTTAGATGAGATGTTATTTTTCGAATATGCTTCCAATGATCACTATTTAAAAATCACATTATTTATAACTGTAGTAGCTCTGATAATGTTACGTATTGTGTAATATTATTAGACTATTCCAAGAGATTTATTTATAAAAGAAATTTGCTAACTCTTCTCCTCTCCTCTCAATATATCCGTTACAACCACCTTTACACCAGTAATTTTGGCTTATTTTGCAAGTACTAGATCAACTATGTATTTCCTTTCGAACTTTCGAACATTTGATAATATGTGGATGTTCTTACTCGAGAATACTCAACATTAAAAATAAAAATTTAGTAATTCATACAAGATAAAACATTTTTTTTTTTAAAATGTCAAGGTAAAAATGTAAAATTCCAAGGTGGATTATATAAAAATAATATTTAAAATATGTGAAAAAGGGAAACTAAAGGAACAATTTCTCAAAATTATGCGAAAGCAACTCTACAATAAATGTGTCACTGGGCATGTATCTACATGACATTATGTTTTAAAAATTCGTCAAGCGACACGAGTATTGAAGTTTTTCACCCTGGAAGTAAAATGACATGGTCAAAAAATAGTTTAATTTCAAAGGACAGGATCATTTCAACGTTATAAGTACTTTGTTTTCAATTTTTTTCATCTTTATAATGATTTTATATCATAATAAATATAATTAAGATAAATTATAAGAAGTCTCACAGAGACGAAGCTATGAAATGAGAAACGTGTATGCGAGTATTTTTATATGATGGCCCAGGGCTTACAATCTGAACGAGCTGGCTTATGTCATTTCATTGAATAATTCCACACAATGTCAAACATTATCAAAAAGTTTTTTTTGTAAGTTGTGGGTATACAGGGTAATTTGGAAAACATTAAAAACCTCGCAGGACTATATTCCTGCTTTGATTATTATTATTGAAAAAAAATGATGTCGCATATCTCCTTAACTATTGATATTAGTTCATGATAGCTTGAACATTTTCAACTCATAATCAAGGTAGGAATATGGTCCTGCGAGGTTATTAATGTTTTCCAAATAACCCTGTATATGTTCCGAATTGAAATCTTTAATATATCTGAAGGGACTAGACTCGTGAAAAAGTAAACATAGATTTTCGCAGTTGCTAATGATACACATTAAAATATTGTTATATGAAATTTGTTTAAGGCTTTTTACATAGAGATATCACTACTCACCCAGGCCTATGTAGAGCCATGATTATGATGATGATCATGATAAGTGCCCTAAGGGCTGGTTGTATCAACTTGGTTTACAGTAATTTTTCATTTAAACCAACGATTATTGCATTTTCCACCAATCACACAACTCGTTTTCTTGAAAATCTATTTTTTTTTGACAGCGACAATGTCTACTACAATCCAGGTTGATACAGCCGGCCCTTAGGAATATCGAAGTAGGTGTCTAAGGGAAAGGAACACAAAAAAATTTCCTCCGTGCATTGATACACAGCGACATTATTTTTCAACACGTTTATTAAAAAAGTAACAAATATCTTATAACAAAAATACGCAACAATTTAAATATTTACAAACGGGGACGTTTATATGCTTAAGGAAATAGCATTATATATTGGTACCTATATTAATATACATAGTTGTAATATTTTATACACTGGTATATCTAAGGCACGGGATTTTCAAATACATAACAAAAGTGTTTTAGTTCTCTGCTATAGGGACTTAAATGAATAATTAATATACGAGCATATTACCAGTAAGGCTACTATAGGTAATTTGATTCTAAGAAAAAAATCTGCTGCAAATATAATTAGTACATATTCTCTTAAGTGCACAGATCACCGGGAGTAAGGATTGAAATTGTATTAAAATATTTTGAGTGTGTTTAACTTTTCAAGGACACAATACTGAATTTTATCATAAATCAAGATATATTACAGATGTCTTATAGAGACAAAGCTGTTATTCATATGGGAAAGTAGATTTTTGAGTGTTTATAGAGCCCAGACCTATCATTAGCTGGCTTAAGTGATCATTTTACACAATGTAACCTTCACCAATTCCACCCGTGATTGACTACCACATCCATCAAATTTTTGGACGTTATATATATGTTTGACTCTTTGTTTCGTATGTGGGTTGTATTTTTACTACTGCCACCTGCAGTCGAAAATTTTTGTCATTCCCATCAACGAATACAGATGTAGGTGTGCACATTAAATACACATGTACAACTTCCGAAAATTTGATAGATTTGGTAGTCTATCACAGGTGTTATCGGTGAACGTTACATTGTGTAAAATGATCACTTTAGTCAGCCGTACTATGGTCGTAAGCTCTATTAAAACCAAAAAAGACTTCCATACCTACTTTTCCATATAAAAAATAGCTTCGTCTTTACGAGGCATCTATATTATATATGTATCTTGAAAGGGTATTACTTTTATTTTAAAATTGGCAAATTGTTAGAAAGCTGTTGCCTATCGCTGTGTATACTTTGTGTAGAAATGCGTTTTTTTTTGTTTTAAGCATTACTGAACAAAAAATTGTTGTTAATTTTTTTCTCAAATTATAAATTTCCTACAAGCCTAAATATCTGGCACAACTGTTCATTGACATCACTTGTCTTTTACAGGTGCAAATTACATTTAGTGTTATTTAAAGCAATAAGAAATTTTCACTGGTGCAAAAGGTGATATTATTCTTAAATAGGTCATAGATACATTCAACCCTGCTTCGACCTAGCGTCCACTCAGAAATAAAGATGACAATTATGCCTTTTTGGAGAATTTAATTTTTTTCACATATATGTAATTAATTATTTTTAATCTTTCTATGATTTATTTGTTTTAATAAATTTTCAATTTTTTGCTAATATTTATTTTACAGTACATGTATTTGAATACATTACATTATTTACAAAAACCTATACCAAATATAAAAAGTTTTATTAAAAAATAGATTAAAACCATATCCAACTAAGTAATCTATCAAAGTTTAAATATTTTTCTTTCTAAAACATGGGTTATTCAGAAAATAATTTAATATTCAGGTCGTCCCAAACAAAACATCCAAAATATATTTATAGGTAAGTATAGTATAAAATTATGAACAAATATATTGCATATAATAATTGAAATGAATGAGTTCAGAATTTGAGTAGGTATTTATTTAGGTAAAAATATTTTTTCTTTCTTGAGAATAGAGCATTTTAGACCAAATTTCATAAGAATAACATTTTTAATGCTGTGTTACCTACTTGTTATCAAGTAGGATAATTTTTCCATTATATTAAATGTTGAATATTAGCGAATATTAACATCTAATTTCTTAAATGTAATTATTCAGATGATTAAGATGTCACATTCTACACAAAATAAAATTTTCTTCTAATTATCGAGTGATCGCTAAATGACTATAATAGCACGAATTATAAACATAAATTTAAAAAGATTAATACATTAACAGTAATAACATGATAAAACAGCTATTTGAACGAAAATAAGTAAATCTTTTAATATGTCTTTATTTTATCAATAGGTATATAATATGGGATAATTTTGTAATATTATCTAAATTTACCTTTACCACAAAAAAGGTAGTTATACAAATGTGAGTACGGAATAAATAAATAAAATAAATTATTATCAACAAAAATCTTACAGTAAGAATAAATAATAAATTATTAACAACATGGCTTTATGCAAGTGTCGTTTATTCAAAAAATGACTTATGACTATCACAAGAATATAAAAGTTATACAACTGAAAGAAATAAAGCAGTTTTGCAGTTTATTTAAATTGCTTATGGAAAAATAAAGCTTGTTTTTAAGTAAGCTATGCTTGTACGAGTGTGTTATATACAAAGTGTTTAAGTGTAACATATTATGTATTTATTAATCGTATGTAGTATAAATATTTATGATATTTACCTGTAAATAATAATTATTCGTGAAATAATTATTTGTCGTAGGTAAAAATACATTTTTCATCATCACTACTAATCTAGCTTTGAATAGCACGCGATTAAAGTAATTTTTCAACGTATTCATAAATATTTTTTTTTCTTTAAATAACAAATATTGTCCTTGAAAAATAAGGTACCATCTGATATTTATATCAAAGTGAGGCGTAAATTTCAAAGTTTTAAATATTTTTTAAACAGAATTTAGTTTAAAGATAAGGAGGTGATTTTTTTTTCAAAATATTGCTATATAATTTTGAGTACCTAATTACGTCAACTGATTCCTGATTGTAATCTAGTTACATCTACTATGATTTAGCTCCTATATTTTGTAAAATGTTGTTAAAAAATATTACTTTTATATTAAAATGTGTGACACAGTTTTAAAAAGATAATTATTGACAGAACTTCTTCTTCCAAGGCCACATAATGTTAAATTATAAATATTTTTATCAAATACAGAACATAATAAAGCTAAAAATAAATAAATACACTTTTGCAAGGTATAAATAATATATTTAAATACAGGCGTCAGGGATGTTTTTATTTTTTATTTTACGATTGTATAAATATTCTACCACAGGATGCAGTGGGTACTTGAGTACCCCAACCCTAGTGTCTGTGGTTCAATTGTATTTTACAGTCTGGCAACTCTAGAGAATTCAAATTTGGCGCCAACGGTCATGTCTGGCGGCATTTGAATTCGGAACAGTCGTGCCTCCTGATGGCCGCCATGACGTCAGACAGGTGCGCAGACACCGAGCTCGCCACTGAAGGGTGGACCCTGAAAAAAATAATTAATACATTATTAAAATTAGTTCTTTTGGTAAAATTCTTTTAAATTCAAAAACAAAAATAGGTATGTTGGAAAAAAGCGGGATGCATGAAATAACTTGCGGAGACTGTGATAAAAAAATATACGGGCCAAACCACTAGAAACTTAACTTAAAAAAAATAACAATTTCTCCGAATTTTCCAATCATATGATTACACTAATCATTCTGTCGATAGTCACAAATTAAAATTACTCCACTCGATCCCTCATAGAGGAATAGTTTGGAAACCGTTGAAATTCTAAAAAAATTGAATTCTAGAAACACATTAATAAATAATATCACATTTCAGTACACTTCACCACTCCTAGAGCTGTTCGAGGAAAAAATACCCTTCCGCGCCGCGCGCCCCCCTGACCTACCCGATTAGATTGATAAATGTTAGTTATTATCTATAACTGATGATGAGAGCCACTGCTCCTCTCCAAACTATAGTAATAATATAATAACTCCTATTGTGTGGGTGTCTTACAAAGTAAAGTAAAACATATTTTAAATTAGATCTTTTAGATTTATGAGTAAAAATGTAGCCAGTGTAGTTCAAAGTCATAATTTTTTATAAATATTAGGCTTCTAGCAACACAATAAAGGGTTTTCTCGGGCTACCTTTCATTCCGGATAACATAGGCCTTAAAGAATGATACACAATCCCTACATAAAGATATCTAAAAAAAGGTTTTCTCGGGTTAACTTTCATTCCGGATAACACAGGCCTATAAAGAATGATACACGATCCCTACATAAAGATATCTACAAGAAAGGGTTTTTCGAGGTGCCTAATATTCCGGATAACGCAGGCCCATTAAGAATGATACACAGTCCCTTCGTAAAGATATTTACAAACACATATTTGGCAACATAAATATTTTGAACAGGTGCCACTCAAAGGCTGGACCAAAAGAGCAGCCGACATTCTAGAAGCGGCCATGTATGCGCGCATACGTAGCAAGAGCTGCCATCTTCACGACCATAAACGAGACTTTCATATTTACGGTCTGATAAATTACCAACACCATGTGACAAATTATGATTGGACGCAGGCGCGACCAAAATCGCATTAGCTGACTCCGGTTGTCATCTCCCGACTGAGATTTCACAAGACTTGTAATTTAAATAAGATCGTCACTGCAGCCGTGTTCTATCCTAGTATTTTCCATTTTTCTTTATCTACTGGTCTGGTCTGGTCATTTTCTGGTCTTTTAATCAGTCTTGCGAGTTGTGGGATGGCTTCTTGTTTGTCTTCTTATCCGAAGACGATTTTCCTCCACTATTCATAGCAATCCGAAATAATTGCAACAGGATAGGTAGAACCGTTATTAATATGGCCAGTACATCGAGTTGGAGATCAGCCTCTTCTTTGGCAGATACTACCGACTATATAACCAAAAACCAGATTATCATCTTCTCTGCGGGTGACTCAAACCGTGTACCAAGAAAGTTACGTTAGTTTATGTCTCTATATTTTATAAGACCCACCTACGGTGTCACTCATCATCATTACTTTTATATTATTTATTGAATTGGCGTCAACTTTGTGGAATGACATATTTTAACTATATATATATATATATATATATATATATACAGCACTTGTCTAAGACGACTTGTGAGTTTATGACTACACGATCAGTTTCGACAACTACAGTTGTTGTCATCAACGGGCGATTATATAATCATATATTATTTATTGAATTGGCGTTAACTTCGTGGAATGACATATATTAATTATATTTAAATATAGCACTTGTTTAAGACGTCTTGTGACTTTATGACTACACGACTAGTTTCGACAACTACAGTTGTTGTCATCAACAGGTGATTAGGTATATATATGTAATCACCCGTTGATGACAACAACTGGAGTTGTCGAAACTAGTTGTATAGTCATAAACTAACAAGTGGTCTTAGACAAGTGCTATATTAATATATAATCATTACTATTGGCTGTATAGCCGATAGTGAGGATTATGAGTGAGAGCTAGTGCAGACCTAGTGACATAAACCTGGTGAAGACCTAGTATACAGCCAATAGTGATGATGATGAGTGAGACCTAGTGAAGACCTAGTGACATAATCCTAGTGCAGACCTAGTATAGAACCAAGTATAGAGCCAATAGTGATGATGATGAGTGAGACCTAGTGAAGACCTAGTGACATAATCCTAGTGCAGACCTAGTATAGAACCAAGTATAGAGCCAATAGTGATGACGATGAATGAGTGTTTAATATGGATACATAATTCTACGTAACAAATGTGCGTTTTTTGCTCTTATTTCACTTTGATTCCATTTCGCAAGATTCATCGACGAAAGGGAAGAGCCGGTCTGCATACAATGTATGGACACGAGGCTGCAAAAGCTCATGAACACACATTAATGGCATCTACGTCACTTCCGTTAACCGGGCGCGGAACTTTCACTGCAGCCAGACAGGATAATGACACTAACGGGTGCCACAGATAAATCCGCGCGGAGCGGCCGTAAATCTCGGATCAAAGAGTCCCGAACGGTCCGGCCGGTATCAAAATATTAATTCAATAGAACCTGTTTGTGCGGAGGCTGCGTTCTAGGCTAACAATAACTTTTACATCTCGCCGTGGGTAAACAAAAAAATTCCGCGGTAAACAAAGAAGGTGGCGGCTCGTGGCAGACAAGGTCTCTGCTTATTTATTTAGTTACTTACTTTATATATATTGGTGCAATACAGTACATGCATAGAAGCTTTTCATATTACAACGAATAAGTTATAGAATCATGTACCAATGACACGGATGACACAATGTCAGAGAAATAAGACAATTACTCGTGGCGTCTGATTGCTTGCTTGTCTGACGAAAAAAATTTGGATCTATTTTTAACCCTTTTCTCGTGATCCAATCGAGCTGAAACTTTGCAAGCAGACCCGTGGTAACGATCAAGAAGATCTATCAAATTTTCGTTAAATTTTTTTAATAATTATAGCATAATTTTGGATTTTTCAAATTTTTAATGGTTTTTTCATACAACTCAGTAAATTGTATGAAAATACTCCGACGCATCTGGTAGACAGGAAACCCGAAAATTAGAAAGGGAGTGTTGTAAAAACTTGATTTTTATGGGTTAGTTTTTTTTATAATCTGAATGTATCTACCAAACATGGCAACTTATAAAATGCAATATTTTTAAATTAATTAAAAATAAATTGTAGATAAAATATAATTAAGACTCACAATATGAGAAAAGTGGAAGGAAGACTCTTATACGATGGCTCAGGGCTTACAACCTGTATCACTCTACATAATGCAACGTTCACCAATTCCATCGTAAGAACAACGTCCACACATTATCAAATTTTTCTTCTTCTTCTTTTTCTTTTAGTGTGACTGTTGACCTGTGCTACAGAAAATTACCTCCTGGGATGACGAGGTCCAGCTATCCCTCCATCTTTTCGGTGGTCTTCCCGGTAGGATTTAAAAATTCATTCACTTTGATAAAAATCAAAAGATTTGGCTTTGACTAATAATTTAAAATATGCTTCACTTTGTAATACACACAATATGAGTTATTGAATTACTACTATAGTTTGGAGAGGAGCAGTGGCTCTCATCATCAGGTATAGATAATAACTAACTTAAATACAAAATTTATCAATCTAATCGGATAGGTCAGGGGGGCGCGCGGTGGGGAAGGGTGTTTTTTTCCCAAAAAGCTCTAGGATTGGTGAAGTGGACAGACGTGTGATATTTTTTATTAATGTGTTTCCAGAATTCAAAATATTTTAGGATTTCAGAGTATTCATTGCATCCTCTATGAGGAACCGAGTCGTCACAAATTAAAATTACTCCACTCGATAAGATTAAAGCTTGTAATTTCTGCACGGTTTTGATCATTTTATTTGACTTGTATCAAAGTGAACGAACTTTTATTATTCGATATAAGTTACTTTCATGATTCTCCAACGTTTTAAAGAAGATAGGACAGAAATATTCAAAAATAAATGCTAAGTTCGAGGTCGCTTATCCCGTTTACTGTTGACACTTCACCCAAAATGTAAAGAATATATTTTGCTCAAAATCGAATAAAGAAGACTCTCCCGAAGTTTTTACTACTTGCTACGAGAAACCGTGTATAAATAAAAAGAACTTTATCTCTGTAAAACATGGACAGATTTGGAGCAGAAGATTTCCGAATCTTATAATAAAACATACGCAGAGATATCATATTTTATGTTTTAATTAAATGATCACCTTAAATAATCCCGTCAATGTTAACGCCAAATCCGTCAATAATATGAAACATATTTCTTATTATATATTATGATTTCATGTTTTAGAAATTGTGTTGTCACCAGCGCATCGCTATTTTTAGCAATATTATCATTTTTTTATCTATTCAATTGAACTGTACATAATGGTGTTAATTACATATCATATATTTGAAAAACAGAATGAAGTGTTAACACTTACCCACTTTTAATAGAGAATTTAATTCTCGTGTTTAAAAGTAAGGGGCATTGTCATATACGTATGTAGGTATATGTATTGTTAATGTAATCATTAGTAGCATTATAATAGAATAGTGAAAAAAGATATAATGTAAGACATTAGATAAAGTTATAAAAATTAAGAAGGTATTTTAATAAAATTTAAAAGTATATATGATTGTTTTTGATAAGATTTTTTTTTTCATCGCGTTATCGTGATCGATTTTTACAGAAGATTTTTTAATTTAGTTTTGAAATTTCTATAATTTTTTTCTGTCTTCATTTCATTATGATTTAATTTTGCCCTGAACCCAACATTGAACAAGAGTCAAGAGACACCGCCATCGCCACAGGTGTATTACGTTCATCACCAGGGTTGGCAAATATGTTCGGCTGATTCTAAAATATTAAAGCATAAAAATATTAATTTCGGTAAATATCTTTGGGTATTCATAGGGCTTACGACCTATCGTACGGCTGGCTTAAATGACCACTTTACACAATGTAACGTTCACATTTCCACCCATGACAGAATACCACACCTATCACATTTTTTGGAAGTTGTATATATATTTAAGTTTTACAACCCGTTTCACATGTATGTTGTAATTGTCACTAGCGCCACCGGGCAGCGTCTAAAGCTTTTTCATCCCCCTAGTCAAATATAGATGTCAGTTATGAGGTATCTACATTTTTTGATTTAGAATTTTTTAAGCAATATTCTTTATGTGTGTATATGAGGTTCCACCGAATCATTAAAATTACACTAGAATACGCCTGGAAACTATTTCAATTTTTAATCACGTTTTAGACCAGTTTTTTACATTCAGTATATTTTGATTTTGTCCAAATTTTTCATCCAGTTAGCAATCCAGTCTCGATACATTAATTTCAATATTTTTAATTTCAGTATTTACGAGACAAAATTGAGTTAAGATTCGTATAATTTCACAACTCGTAATTTCCCATCCCTTGATTCCCGGCGATTCGCATCGGGAACAGTATCTAGTACGTCTTAGTTATTTATCACTTCTTTTTTAAATGTTTGTTTGTGTGGCAAGTCTTTTCCATTGGTCAGTATTTGTTCTAGTTAGATTAATATGGTAATTTTGATGTACGTTTTTTTTTAAATTCTCTTTTTGTTTACATATCATTACAATGTGTTAATTGAATTATATTATTACACTAGCTATAACTCGTAAAAAATGACGAACTTTTATTATAATATATATATTTCGGCCGCCAGTTGAGGCTGTGAGAACAGCGCTATCTAGAAGCTTGAGCTAAGTCGTGGTTTTTTACAAAGTGATTTTATTTAACCAAATTTTGGTTAAGAAGTATGTATGTATCTCAAATCTTGAGAAAAGGGTCTACCTGAAAGGCTGATGCTCAAAATGGGCGTAAATACAACAGAATTTAAATGTATACTAAATGAAAGTTTAATACTAGTACTTCATTTCATACTATGACAACAATCACGAAATACACCGGAATACGGAGGTGGAGGTCATTGAATATTAAAAATTTCTGTAGTATTCAACAACACTTTAGCACAGTATAATAAATACATACAGTATGTTATCTCGGCAGTGTCCTTGAAATAAATACCTACGGCCGCTTGGTACTTAAACTTGGTTAAAAACGCACCAGGGCTGCTCATTGACTGACTCTTTATGGTTTGGGGTGCCATAAATTGACCTAAATGTATGCGTGGGAACGTCTCACACTGCTTGCGTCCGCACGTTACTGCAGCCCTGCGGCGACTGAGCAGTTCGAAGTATACCGAGATTTCGAAGGGTGTCGTTTCGGCTGTTTGTATGAAGATATAATACTGTATGCTTTACTATACTGTGACTTTAGGCACAGTATAATAAATACATACAGTATGTTATCTTGGCAGTGTCCTTGAAATAAATACCTATGGCCGCTTGGTACTTAAACTTGGTTAAAAACGCACCAGGGCTGCTCATTGACTGAATCTTTATGGTTTGGGGTGCCATAAATTGACCTAAATGTATGCGTGGGAGCGTCTCACACTGCTTGCGTCCGCACGTTACTGCAGCCCTGCGGCGACTGAGCAGTTCGAAGTATACCGAGATTTCGAAGGGTGTCGTTTCGGCTGTTTGTATGAAGATATAATACTGTATGCTTTACTATACTGTGCTTTAGGGTAATAAAAATAGTATAAGTGCATTACGAAATTACGCTATTAGTTTACTCATGTACCGCTATCATTATGCCAGGTAGAAAAATAACAAAAGGAGACACGAGGGAGGCCATGTTCGTTATCTGTTGGATATAATAGTTGATGAAGAACTTTTTGTATCAATGTATAATAATTACATAATGAGTAATAGTTTTTGTGTTTGATTTCGCTCTGGTCATTTTCAAGTCAGTTTGGTAGTCCTAACAATAAATAGTAGTTACAATTCTGTTAGTTTTACGCCCAGATTACTGAGAAACTTGCCCATCATCCTTTATGATGTTTATAATAATAAGTAGTAGCAAGTGTTAGTCAAAGCTACACCAGAGCTGATGGACTTGTAGCAGTAGACCAGGTGGACTCGCTGCATGTAGAGTACTCGGAGTATCGCAGACTTTAAATGTGATAAACATGCAACAAACACGTGCTTCGATTGGTGGTTCTGCCACGAAGAGCGGAAGATCAAGGTTAGATTTGGAAATTGCTTCGCGCAGCAACGATTGGCCATCGCTGGGTCACACATTCACCTGTCGTTGGTCGAAATGCTCAAAGTCACGCCGCCCGCTGGCCAGCGATTACTTTCCCCACCAGCTCGCGGGGCGGCCCGGCGCAAAAAGCGCTAATGTTCCGACATTCCTCTTTCCTCGACCGTCGACATCATGACCGTGTCACGGCAAAGTTTTCTATTTCGCGCAAACAGGGAAAGATCCAAAATAAACGGACTTCACGCCAAATCGGTTTGCAGTGAGAAAGCAACACGTACCGTCACGGAAGACGGCGATAATCTGGCCTTCTAGAAAGTTCATGGGTACGAAGATACCCTGAAGACGAAGCGTTGTTGTGACGCGTGTATTTGTGAGAGATTTATTACGGAGATTGGTCTTTAAAGTGCGTAAAGGACCGTACAGAATCGAACGCGAAGATCTGAAAGAGGCATTATCACGCCACCTTTAAACAAACCACAAATCAATCATGAATCATAACGTTTCTTCAGCATTGCAAAAGCAAAGGGCGACTGCTGAATTGTAAGCAATTTCAAATCATCACAATACCAAACACTAATTAAACATCAGGGATAGCCAGAGGCAGAGTGATTTTATGAGCAAAGCTCCTATATCGGCCGTAAACTTTCACCACCCGAATTGGCATTGTTTTTATATATTTATTTTTATTTTTTTATTTATTTATTTATCTTCATCTTGTTACATGACAGGAGATGGAGCCGCTCATCTCACTAGGAATAACCTGTGCCGAGATGAGCAGCTGGACAATATAGTTAGAACAAAAAATAATAAAGATATACAACAAAATACTATATAACTATAAAATTAATTAATTAATTAATTGAGTATATAAATATAAAATGTGGATAATAAGAACAGAATATACTGTAAAATACAAAAGCAATAGTGAAAGTAGAGTAATGTATATAAAAATCATATGCATGGATAGTAACAAAATGTATATATAATAGCACAGTTAAAAGTATATTTAGGTATGTACCTATATAAGAGAATTAAATGAATGTTTGTGTATATTAAATAGTGATAAGAAATGAAGTTTAATGAGCAATAAATTATGACCTGTTTTCGGCAATTGGGTATTTGTGCAAATGCAGGTGACAACAATGTCTTCTCCAATAGTGTTGTGTAAAAAGTTAAGAGTAGGGTGTCCACACTGACTATGACAGAATGGACACCAAAGACATTTGGATATCACTTCCATCAGTCTGCATAACACCCTTAACCATTTTTTTAAAAAGTGACAGTGTTTGCACTCCTAATATTTTCGGGAAGAGCATTGAAGAACAAAGGAGCCTTGTAAAAAAAACTTCTTTGTCCAAACACTGTCTTGGCACTTATTGGCTGATACATTAAAGAAGTGGACATTCTAGTATGGTGCATTTTAATGCTAAAGTATGCTCCTCGCTTCTGTCGGATGTGCGTGAGAAAAGAGGAACCTCAAAGCGTGAGAAAAATACCAGATCCTGCATTTTCATTACGGGAAATTTGCGATAAGAAGAGTTTCTAGAAGACAGGATATCCTGGCTTGAAATTGACCCTACAATATTTCGAGATCCAATGTCATTGCAAACAAGATAGTGATCGAAAGCATGATCGCTAATGCTAGATATCCGGACAAACACTAGAAGAAAAAGAATATTGCTATCGCTGAATGCAATTTAAATAATTATATGTGTACAATGGATGCTGCATCTCAGGATGATATTGTAAACCGAACCGAAAATCTCTTACGGCGTATTTTCGCATAATATTGACCCACTTCCGATTTTTGAAATTCTTCGCGAGGAATGTCCGCACCACTCACGTGTTCCGTTATAACAAGAGCAGACAGGTAGGCGCAGGTACCGGGCACGGGAGGTACGTGGGCAGGTAGGTGCAGTACCTCGGCCACCCTAAATATCGGCTGGACTGCGCATTAACGAGTGGCGAGGTATGCACCAGTTTCGGAGACCAGAAATAATAATTGGCCGTGAAAGGATGGCTCTTGTTCATGCCGGCATGCGAAGTCGGCATTCCACAGTTCAATAATGAAACTACATTCTATATTGACATTCCTGCCGAATTCCTAGGTATGTTTGATGTGTGTACATCACCTCGCGCCTCTTGCAAGTCGATCCCTCACGACTGAGGATCGTGATCTCTAGATGCTAGCATTGTCACCAGAGTAGTGTTCTCCTCTTGCTCTGTACAACGTATGAGGGATCTTCCTCTTCCTTTTCAACCACACCAAGCATCTCCGGGCTCTCTTGTCTTCTAGAGAGACGTCCAAAAAATTGGAGGATTTGTCTCGATATAGAATAACAACTCACACTTCACACTGGTGACCATAATACCCACTATCTACACCAATTCTGACAAGGTAGCTACCTCGACATGATTTGAACACGCAACCAATTGATTAATCGTATTTTTTAATATATTTATGGGTACTCTTACGGGATTTTATAATATTTCATTGGGAGAGCTGCAAGGATCAGTTCTAGGGCCGCTCTTTTTTAATATTTATATAAAATTTTATTTTATTCGGGAAACCTAACACCATATTTATAATGCGCCTAACAACAGTATAAAAATTAAGGAAACTCCATACATATCCAAATTACCATGCACTAGAAAAATGATAGGGAAAAAAATTGAATTTAATTTGACTGCAATTGATTATTGTGATATTAAAAAATCAAGCTCCTAGAATATGTGTTGAAATGTAAGGAGATTCAGTTTTCAAAGTAGAGAATTTATATAGCGAAAGTTTATTAATGAAATGATAGTTGATTAATTAAAGCACCATTTAAATAATACAACAATATGGCCGAGGACGCATAATCTTGATTAAAATCACACAACACTCAATTAATGAATATATGGAAATAACATAATTTAGGTAGTAGGAGTAGAGGGTGTCCGCGAAAGACCTGTCCTGGTTAGATTAACCAAGTATTTTTACAAGCCCTTTTACTAGCTTCAACAACCAAAGATCGTGGTTTTGTGGCAATTCTCCTAGCATTCGAATGACATGTCTAAGACACCTCGATCGTGGGCTTTTTTAACTCTGTACTATTCTTATTATTCTATATGTTAATTTGTAACCGGGATTGTGTGCTCGATTCTATGTCTTTGTTCTCTATAACTTACAATTATTTACCATGATAAAAATTCTATAATTAATTAACAACCATATTCACAAATATGTATAAATTTTAATTAGTAACTTTAACAAGGAGAAAGTAAAAATGTCGATGATCATAGGTACATTTCACTTTTTTAATAAATTAATTAGTAGCAGCGTGATATAATTATTTCTTACACACTGAACCCAGGAACGTAAAACTGTGATCACGGCCATAAAATGATGTTCCAAATAATCACCATTAAGACACGAGGTTTAATGAGATCCACAAGTGTTGCAATAATTTATTAAAGATAGTTAATTTTACTGAGAATTATTGAAACGAAATTTATAAGTACGAGTACGCGTAAGTGGGCGGGTTTAATTATTTTTTCACTTTAATGTTTAGCGCAACGAGCCACGAGGCCCAATTACTGTAGCGCAACGAATACAAAAATACCGAAGCCTAGAAAATGAGATAGACGTATTGTGACCTCACCGGGAATCGAATTCAGAACCCCTGAAGAGTATAAGAAGACAGTGCTGCATTCACTGGACTAAGAGTGAATGAGAAATTTTCCAAAAAACGTAATGTAATGCCTACTATAGATTTTTTTATTTTTTTTTAATTTATTTATTTCTTTTAAATTTATTTATACATATGAATGAAGGTAGTTGCTTCACTAGACAATGTCTGTTCTGAAGCAACTACCTGTACAGTTTTTTTTTAAGTTTAGACATTAGCAAGATATAATATATACTATATATATATATATATATATATATATATATATATAAAATTAGAAATAAAATTTATATATTGTATGTAAGAAATAAGCACAAACGAAAAACTATATATTAGAGAATTATACATTTAGACATTGTATATAGGGAGTAAAATCATTCAAACAGAAGCCAACAAAGCGGTTACCAAATGTAGGCAGACTGCAAAACGAAAGCAATGTGTCATATGTGACAGCTTTAATTTCATTGCAAAACAATTTTGTGACTATATTAATATGGACTGTATTGATATGGCTATATTAATATGGATGACACATTGGTCTCATTTTTTGTCCTACCCACACCAAAGAGCCACCTTGTTATTTGCTGCTTGAATTCTTTTAAGACCTTAAAACCCTTTACGTCTAATGGCAGGTTATTGTATATTCTTGGAGCACAAAAAAAGAAAAATCTCTGTCCGAACTTTGTGTTCATTCTCGGCACCGTGAAGTTTCCACTTATCTTGCTCCTTGTATCCCTGGCCTCTGAACGTGCATGTGTGGATAGGATCTTAAAAAAATTAATTAAGATAGATCTGGTATACAGCCGCCGTACGTCCAACACCTTAAAGGATCTAAATAGCTCTTCAGATTCATATCGAAGCGTCTTCTTGTTTATCACCCGAAAAACCCACTTCTGAGCCTTCACTACAGAATCCAATAGATGGTAAAAAAACTTTTCGTAATGTTTTTTCACGGTCTTTCTTAACTTCACCTGTCTATCAGACGTACAATATCATAATCAATATCTGGCTCCCAAGTTGTATGTCTACATTTTCTGGTATTATGTTTATGCTTATTCCTATTATATGTTATGTTATATGTCACATTTATTTTGTTTTATTTGTCTCCATTTCAGATCTCTGGCGTATTTTTCCGACGTTGCTGAAATAAAGGAATCATCGAGTGGTGAAGTTTTCAACAATCCGCAAAAATGAATATCGCTCACGCATCCGGCACGCACCGCGCCTGCGCACTGAGGCGCGACCCGGCCGGTAATGAGGGCCGTTTAAATTTTAAACGCAGACCTGTAGAAAGCGAACTTGAAACCCACATATTTGGACCGCTAAATAAACGGCGTGTCGCTATTGTCTCCGAGACATGAGATATGGGAAATAATCTGACCGTGCGCGCGCGCGCGTCTCCACGTGATGTTGGGCTGGCGGTTCGGTTCACGGCGTTCTTGACGGGGTGGTTGAGAAGAATTTATCAAGGCCAATAGCAAGACACTTGAAAATTAAGTAAAAATCGCGCTTTTTGTATATTCGTCACTCGAGAATCTTCCACTTGTCACTGGAAAATCTGATTCACGTCGTTTGTGATCAGTGCATTACAAACGATGCCGATATGTACTCTCGTGCTCTATCACAGGTCAAAACACTATAAAGACCGGGAACAATGTAAGTATTTAGAATATCGTTTCAAATAGTAACAAGTAGTTTAATATCGTAGCTGTTTTTCTCTCAATATTTTTAACGTCAAAAGAAGCCGATACGTTACGTAGGAGTGAAGTGTAAATTTGATGTATAAATATGATTTAGGTCTGAAGTTGTAATAGGAAAGTTTTTAAAATAATAGAAGTATCTAAACACTAATTGATTTAAATTATATATTATGTATTATATATTGAATGAGAAATATGACAGAACTTCTCATCAACGGGTGAAATAGAAAATTAGTTTACATTAAAATATGTGGAAATACCAAATCGGTGAATACAATATCACTCTGGAATTTGATCTGTTACATGAATCTGAGAGAGTTTTCTAAAGCAGGATGCTCCTACACCTTTGATATAAATGATTTTAAATATGTTGTTTACATATTTGTCATATATTAGGTCCTTACATAAGTAATTGGCGTTTAGTATGGGAGGAACATAAAGCCGATTTTTTTTATTATAATATATTTATTTAATCAAAGTATGTACCATTGCTATCTATGCACTTTTGCCATCTCATAGATAGTTCATCGATCCCTTTACTAAAAAAACCATTCGGACGGGAATCAATAAAATCTTTGAAGGCGGTTTGGACTGCCCCATCGGAGTTGAATTTTTTCCTTTGCAAGAAGTTATCCAAATTTCGAAAAAAATGGTAATCTGTTGGGGCAAGGTCCGGAGAGTACGGTGGATGTCTTAGACATTCCAATTGAAGCTCCTCTAATTTGGTAGCCGTCTGTTGTGCAGTGTGTGGTCTAGCGTTATCATGAAGCAGCAGTGGCCTAGAGCGATTAACCAGCCTCGGTTGTTTAGCAGCTAGCTTTTCCATCATGGTTTGCAGTTGCTGACAATAGACATCTGCCGTAATCGTCTGGCCAGATTTAAGAAAGCTGTAGTGAACGACACCAGCACTAGTCCACCAAACGCTCACAAGTAACTTTTTTGGAGTCAATTTTCGCTTGGGGCATGGTTTGGCTGGTTCGGCAGGGTTCAGCCATTGCGATGAGCGCTTCCGATTATCGTACAGGATCCACTTTTCATCACAGGTAATGATTCGATTTAAAATCCCTTCATTATTGTGCCGGTTGAGTAATGCAACGCAGCAGTCAACGCGCGTTTGTTGATTTGCTTCATTCAATTCGTGAGGTACCCACCTTTCAAGCTTTTTCATCTTACCAATTTGCTTCAAGTGGATTAAAACAGTTTTATCACTAACACCGCAGCCTGCAGCTAACTCGGATGTGGTTTGCGATAGATCCGCTTCCACAATAGCCTTCAATTATTCATTATCAACTTTGGTCTCCGGCCGTCCACGGGGCTTGTCCTGCAGCTCGAAATTTCCAGAACGAAAACGTTGGAACCAAAAACGCACCGTGTTTTCTTTTGCGGCACCGTCGCCATACACATCTTTAATCCTTCGAGCCGTTTCTGCAGCACTGGTGCCACGGTGGAACTCGTACTCGTAAATAACGCGATATGTCAAGTTTTTCATTTTGTAAACTGAGAGACGCAAAGAAAAAAAAAATTGAGGAAAAAAAAATGAATTATAATTTTCAAAACACAAATACATGAGTAAATAGCTGTATAAATTTAGATTTGGAATTCCTAACCAAAGAGAAGATCTTTGAGATTAAATTTGCCAGTACGGCAAAACGCCAAATTCATATGTAAGGACGTAATATTTATAACATTTACGAATTAAATTTATGTTTGTGATGAAAATGTTATACAAAAAAATTAATAAATTGAAATTGAAAACACAATATTGATTTGATTAAATCAAAAATCAATGCAAATTAAACTCTATGCCAAAATTGTGATGTGAAAAATTTAGGCGTCTATTCACTTGTCAGCAAAAAATATTTCACGTTATTTCATGTTATTGAGATGTAAATACAGAGCATCCCAACAAACGTGTAACGTATTCAAAACGTGTGTATCCGCTTCATCTTCCACATCAAAAATTCGATCACATCTCACCTTTCCATAATCGTCTCCATTGGTATACAATACAACTTCATAACAGTCTTGTTTTATCTCAAATTTATAAGTTCCTATATTATTATTATGTTTAATATTTTAAGACAGACAGTCAAACATTTTAACAGAATGTTATTTATGTTAGTATATAACCACTAAACCTCCCTTTTTGTCTACTTGTTTCGAGACAACCACTACACTAGCATGTAAATATCACTACACAACACAACCATAGTATTATTTACATACCAAAACTTTCACAAAACACTCGTCACATGCGTGTTACTCTAACTTAAGTGCATGTTGGCCTTTAGTAAATTTTAAGTTAATTTGCGAAATTCACATTTCATGGCAATTGGTAAAAATTCGTACCCACTAATTAGGATTGAAGACAAGCCGGTAGGTCCAGATGGTCGATCTTCACTGATTGGAATTCGCCAACAGGAAATGAAATTTGGCCCGACGCGGATATACAAAAACCCGCCGCAGTGACGTAACATCCGCTGATGCTTTTTCTTAAATTTCCTTCCCCCTTTAGAGAAAACCAATCGGAGATTCGCAACCAGTTTCGTCAACATTCATTAATGAACATTCATTAATGTGGGAACGCCCATATATGTACAAAGATACTTCAACCCATTCTGACTCGCAGTATTCAAGGCTATTCACAACATGGCCCCTCAATATATTACCGACTTTTGAATCCCATTTTCCGCGAATAATAGACAACTAACATTTCGTTCAGCATCAACAACTAATAGAAACTGGCTGAAACCCGTCAAAAATGACGGTACTTATACATGCTGGTTCCTAAAAAATATGAATTTACTTATTTATAGTTATACCGACTTTTCTCAAAAATTTAACATGTTTTAATATTTCGCCTGCCGGCAGTTGAAGGTAGGTAGGTACTATTCTAAACACTGGCTACTGGGCGGAACATGAAATTGTTCGCGTCTTTACTACGTCCTATATATACCGTATTTTTGACGAGTAATGCAGGCTCGGCGATAGCAAAATCGCTATCGTTGCCGCCTTCCACTTTAAAAATATACTTTTTTTACACCACTAATTAGTTGAAAATACCAACATGTTTCGAGGGCAACGTTACCTTCATCAGGATACAATTTATACTTGCTTGCCCCGCATTTTAACAAACGTAGTCAGGGTTGCCCCGGAACAAATGGTCGGTGGCGGTAATTTAAAGAAATTACATTTTTTTTCTATGTAAGTGTACAAAGATAATAATTTATTGTTTATCATAGATAAATAAACTGGCAACAAAAACTTTAGTACAATTTTCAGTGAACAGTTTTATTTTATCTTTTAAATAAGTACATAAAAAAATTTTACGCGCGATCACAAGTCCACATTTTTGAACACGACACTTAAACTGCTTTTAAGGATCTCCGCGGAAGTCCAGCAGTTTGGACCGGGCAAGCTAGTAATAGCCGCTACTCTGAAGCAAGACAGTGGATCAGTGGAACAATTCTTCAGTGAATGGACATCCACCGCATTCCCAGGACCGTTTTATGTGCGAAAGCTCCCATATCGGTCCTACTCATACGTCGCCAGGTTGACAATTTTTTCACTAATGGTCCGTGTAAAGGGCGACGACGCAAGATTCGGGCCACAAAACTCCATTCACTGTTCCCCCTCCAGAACTCGACACAAATTATTTATAAAAAATACAAAAAATAATATAATCAAAAATACAAAGAATAAAATTTAAACAGAATGAAGGCGAGGGTGGATTGAGTGGGAAGAAGCGGCAGTGTGGGACTGGTAGAAAGGATATAAGGATACTCTCCCTATAGGGGGAGGACAAAACAGAAAACGGGACAGTTCAGTCCAGACGTCCACAGGTCACGTCCACAGTCTCATCACGGAGCAGCTCCCAGCGCGAAACCCACTGTCCGAGCGAACAATTCTTCAGAAAAGGATGATTCAAATACGATAAGGGTCCATACATAAATAACGTCACTCACAAGCTTCGTGACGTCACATGTATAAATCCAAAGTTTTAAGACTCAACTCTAACGAAAACCTTTAAAATATTAATACACACATAGAATGTTCCTAACATTGTCCAAATCGAGAACGAAGTGACTGCTATGCCAGTCATAAATAATATGAAAATGGATTCAAAGTCCGTGGACACAAGATGATAAAAAAATATAGATAAAATAAAATATAGATAAAAAAATATTTTAATTAGAAATATATAAATAATTTTGGAATTGCTGTTTCGATTTAATAATTTCGAAATTTTAAATTGCAAAATATGTGACATCACACGATGATAGGGGGGGGGGGGGAGGGGTTATACAAATGTGACCACCTGTGACAAGGACGGGGGGGTTCCAAAAATCATGAAATTCATGTGACGTAATATATGGATGGCCCCTAAAAATTGCTACAAATTTTCCGTCGCGTCATGAAGCATTCCACTTGAAACGCGAAAAAGTGCCCATTGACCTGAGATTGCACGTTTAATGAGACTCAGTTGATTTAATTATGCGTGTTTAAGAAAGCACCTTTCATCTTTTAGAGATGCGAGTGATGCACAAGTGTGCATAAATAGGGCCAAGTTGCAGATAAACATTAACGACGCTGCACCGAGTCGGATGCAGGATGTGATGTTTCCGGTCTGCTCATCCATAAAATGCAAACCAAGCGATCATTATCGATGCACCCGATCAATCGAGATGAATTAACGTTTTCTTTAATTATAAAAAAAATTAAATACATTTTTACGGTAAAGACCTATTCGCTGTGAAATTCGGAAAATGATAATCACAGTAGTAATGGTGAAAGTTGAGAAAAAAGCAAAGATTTTTTTTTGCAAAACAGGTTGATTAAGAGCAAGATGGGAATCCATAATTTCAATTTCCATTTTTTAATTTTCAATTTATTTATTTTTTATATAACATTTACATTGCAAACACAAATTTAATTCGTAAATGTTATAAATAATTTAGAAATATATAAACAAAAGCAAATATTAAACACATAAAAAATCATTCACACAAAGGTGTAAGAAATTCCTGCTTCAGAATAGCCTCTCAGAGACATGGAACAGATCAATATCCAGAGTAATATTGTTCAGCATAGCAATAGCTCTTCCAACAGGCATTACCATTAGCAGGTTAGTCCTGTATATTGGAATGTGAAACAATCTATGCTGACGTTGTCTAAGGTAATTATCTGGAACATACAAACCAATGCTCCGCATAGTTTCAGGATTATCGATCATACCGCGCAACAATCGACAAAATGCAACAATCAGATACACATTCCTTCTGGTTTGTAAGCTATTGTAGCCAAGCATACCCTGGAGGAACTCGGTTGGGTAAAGCCAAGGATGAAGCATGCGTAAGACAATAATGACATAATGGCGTTGAAGCAAGGGCAGATACACTCAGGACTAAACAGACAATGAGGACTTCTAGAATAAGAGAGATATGTGAGGCTGAGGACATTATATGTTGGAGTAGACAGCGAAATGGGACTGGTACGGTCATGTCCAGAGAATGGATAACACTAGACTCCCTTATATCGCACTGCATAATCAGTCTCAAGGAACCCGCTCTCGCGGAAGACCTGCCAAAAGATGGAAGGATAGATGCCACCTCACAGGAGGCGCTATCTTATGGAGAACAGACCACATAGGTCTACTAAAAGGATGAAGAAGGTGAAAGTACATAAAATATGCTATTTAAATCTCGAATTATTCGGAATAAATCAGAATATACCAACCAAGAGTACCTATTCTGGCGTGCCTTTTACATTTCTTGCTTGCTTGCTAAACGTTACACTACACCTCTAAATATATCGCGACACGTATATTGAACTTGCATATCTCAACGCTGATTCTCTTAGCGAGACAGGCATTGTATGTAAGTTGTATACATTAAATAAATAAGTAAAACTTGTGCAGGAACAAGATGATACACTTGTCTGAAACATGTAACGTGTTTTTCATAGAAAATATATTCTACGTAGCTGAGATATTTAACATTTTGTTGGAAAATCATATTCTATACATGGGTGGTATGGCACATGTGTCTGATGGTAATGCTTTGAGAATGTTAGGATTTGTTCTGCGTACTGCCAGGATTTTTGAGAATACCCGCGTACTGAGAACTCTTCACAACTCCTTGGTGCGAAGTAGATGCAAGAGAGGCTCGATGATTTGGGGGCCACATGAGAGCAAGTACTCTTTAATGGTAGAAAAAAGTCCAAAATAAGTTTCTGAGATATCTCTACATGAGAGGAGAGAGGAGAAAGAGGTGGCATTATTATCCTCGGCTCACCCACACCGAGTTCCTTCAGGGTAAGCTTTGGTACAATAGTTTTAGAGACTAGATGCTTAAGCTGCTAGACTAGCGACTAGACTACAAGCGGGACTAATGAGATGCAAAGAAAGAGAAGGGCTCGAGATTTGGTGGGGCCACATCCCACAGCACGACGCCAAAACAGTACTCTTTAATGGTAGAAAAAAGTCCAAAATAAGTTTCTGAGATATCTCTACATGAGAGAGTACGGGCATTATCCTCGGCTCTACCCAACCGAGTTCCTTCAGGGTATGCTTGGCTACAATAGTTTAGAGACTAGATGCTAAGATGCTAGACTAGAGACTAGACTAAGTAGATGCAAGAGAGGCTCGATGATTTGGGGGCCACATGAGAGCAAGTACTCTTTAATGGTAGAAAAAAGTCCAAAATAAGTTTCTGAGATATCTCTACATGAGAGAGTACGGGCATTATCCTCGGCTCTACCCAACCGAGTTCCTTCAGGGTATGCTTGGCTACAATAATTTAGAGACTAGAAGGAATGTGTATTTGATTACACATTTGTATCGATTGTTGCGCGATCGATAATCCTGAAATTATGCAGAGCATTGGTTTGTATGTTCCTAATAATTACCTTAGCGTCAGCATAGATTGTTTCACATTCCAATACACAGGACCAACCTGATGGTTTATGGTTATGCCTGTTGGAAGAACTACCGCTTTACTGAACAATATCGCTTTGGGTATTGATATATTCCATGTGTCTGAAGGGGTTTTCCGAATTAGAATTCTCCTACATCTTTGATCAAATTATATGTTATTTTTAATTAATTAAATATTGTTATTTTAATATAATATATACTTTCATAATATGTATGCCTTGAACACTTGGTTTGTAATGTACATATCATTAAATAAATTGAATTGAATTGATACATATAAAGGTGTTTTTTTTTAAACCATCGGGAGGATTTCGCCAGATTCGGTAATAAAGATAGAAACTTCATGGTGTGAAAAAGCTCTAATATATCGTTGCATGCGTATTTCGTTGCGTAACTAAAATTTCCTAGAGTCGGACTTTTTCCTTGTCACGCTCTAGATTGTATAGATACCGACCCTTAATATCAATACCGACTCTACCAAAAATAAATAAAGAAAGTAAAGAAAAATAATTTTAATATGCACATTACTAACCGGTAAATACGGTATAATTAAATAATTCATAAACGCTATTTTTGCCAAAGATGAGAGGCAATTTACTTTTTCAATTTTATTGTAGATTCATATTACAGTCATCATCTGTAATTACACCGTAATTTAAATTCATTCCGATCGGATAACGCTTTCGATTGCTGCCTTCTAATGTAATACGTAATATGTTAATTTCGTAGGTTTCGGTGGCTACCTTAAACGAGTGTGATGCGTGAAATTGATCCGCGCATTTAGACTCGTAAAATATTTAATTGCATTAATGCGATTGGATGCTTTCGATCACCTGTTTTCTGGGACGCAGCCGATGATTTCAGAATCTACTTTTAATTTAAGGTATCGCCATCAGTCGGGTTGCTTTATTGGCGTTCATTTGGTAAAGGTATCAGAGTAATTTTGAATAATTTTGCAATCAATACATCAATTCGGTAATTTTTATTATGATATTAAGAGAAAATGTGCGGAGTTAACCTGTCGGCCAACGTTTTTATCTGATTTTTAAAAATAGAAAGGGAAATATTACAAGCGAGTGAGAGCGTTCTACCAGCCAATCAATCTATGCCAGCGTATGATGTGACGGGGCATAATCAATTGGGTAAATAAATAGGGATGCTGGGGCCCGAATTCAGAGACAATTCTTAGATGATTTAAGGGTGAAGTAAGGTACACCTTAAAAGTGTTATTTTGTACTGAAAATTACGCTTTTAAGGCGTACCTTAACCTTTAGATCATATAACTATTGACTGAAATCGGGCCTGAGTCGTTTGGTCGTATGAAGGAGAAGATAAGTATGAGAATGTGTGAGGGAGTGTTGAACGTACAATAATTGACATAATCCGCGAAATTCTAACTAACCAGGGGTAGGCAGAGAGGTAAAACGCCACATTCTTCTATCTTGGGACACTACTTTTGCTTCGGCTAGACTCATACATCTTCTCATGCATTCTCTACAGTTTAATTAGACATAAAAAAAATATAAAAGTGAGTGTTAAAAAAATGTGATTATATAGTAGTATTAGATTTCTCTTTTTGGAGAGGTTCAGCGTCGATATATATGTGTGTATCTCAGTAGATTTAATAGTCAAAATAATAAAAATGTAATATTATTTGTGTAGGGATAATTTATATGACGTAACACGATTTTGATGCTTACTTGACCCAACAATAGGTAGCAAAAGTGTAAAATTTAAAATTAATTCAGTTCGGTAGGTCAAGCAATGTTGTAGTGTTATCACAATACTTCTAACTCGAGTCAACCAAGGAGGTCAATAGATTAAGGACAAGATGATAATGCAGCAAAAGAAACCTTATGTAAGTGATACAGAGGGGCTGGAATCCGAAAAAGGACAGGACAAGTTTCCACAGCAGGCCAAATGCCAGCCTTGCTACGCTCCCGTATCGGGCGGATCTCCCCCTGGGCGTTACAGTCTTACCCTATTATTTTACTTGTGGGAAATAATCATTGATACCAACCACTCTTCTTTCCGACCCCGGGAAAGAAGAAAATGTTCAATCTCCGCGACTAACAAACTTTTCCCGGTTTGTCCAGCTGGAATTCAAAAACGACCCTTAAATCGTTTGAGACGAGGAATAAAAACACGAAATGATTCTATATTTCAGGCGAAAAAGGAGAATTATTTGAATAAATAGCCTTATCAAAAGAGTATACGAGAATATAAAAAAACACGCAGCTACGATGAAAATATGATTCGAAAGAGAGCTATTTCTCTGAAAATTTTCCTTTTATACCTGTCAATTTTATTTTTCTAGAACAAAATTACATGTTTCCAAATATTTCTTTTTTCAAATCCTTTTCAATATATTTTTAAATTATGCGTTGTCGAGTTCTTATTCGCACAAAATATTAAATAAAACACATAATTTTTTATGAATTCATAAACAAATATGAAACCAATTATTAAATTTTTTAGACATTTTAAATATACATTACATTGCCAAATCATTCGATAGATATTTTGGAGGAAACAGCCACTTTATCCCATAAAACTGTACTATACAATTTTTAAAAAAGAAGTATCAAGTGCTTCAAAACAGGTAGGAACTCTCGAACATTGGACTGACAGCGATTATCTTGAAAATAGTATCAATATAAATTCCAGACTCGAATAACAAATGGAGAATGTGAAAGGTGTATCCTTAGCACCCACACAAAAACCAATTGATCAGAATCAGCATAATTGTATGTAATCCATGCTTCATGAGGCACAATTATTATGTTATGTTATGCATACCTGAGCTAGATAATTACATAAACACGTGGGACAGAGCGAAGGATGTCATTGCCACTGATTAAAGCCTGCATGGCAGTGAGCGGGCCATGTCTCATGACACAGAGATCGATGGACTTGAATGGGATCCACCTAACAAAAAACGACCTCCTTTTTCTAGGGTCGGTTCCCGAAGAACGTGACCTCCAGACCTTATTGTGTCCTTACTTATTGTGACCTATCGATGTCCTTACTCGACCTTTCTCGTTAACAATAACTTTAATAATGTTATCGTGTTTCCTTCAACATTTAAAAAAATTGGTTATATCTAAAATCATTTTTATTTTATTTAATTTTAAAATCATATCATTCCTACTGAAAAAATATAATTTTCAGAAGTATAATCACAATCCTCCGAATGTACGTCCATTACTTCCAATAGAATAGCTGATGTCATTCTGTTTTCAAAATTAGTATGATTTCGAAATTGTTTTTTTTTTGCTTGTTGAAATATTTATATTTTTTTTATATTTCAGTTTAATGAAAATTAAAACTGATGCAAAAATGCATTGGTATTAATCATTATCAATCGAAATATATAATTCTCTATGTAACAATGTCCGTCACTAACGCGTCCAGGTGGCCCAAATAGCAATGGGGCATAATATAATAATGAGTTTGAGAATCAAAAAAACATAATTGTCTAATTAATAATGTACATCACTAACGTTATCAACACGCTACGCTATTCTAGAAAGCGCTGTTCTCACAGCCTTAGCTGGCGGCCGAATTATAATATACATATGTATATAATAGAAGTACATAATTTTTGACGGGTTACATCTTATATATTTTTAATCATAATCTTAATCTTAAAATTTATTATCTTGTGTTTGGCTATTATTACGTATTAAATTACTATATTTTTAGTAAAACCAACAGGTTTCTAACCGGTTATTTATTTAACATTACAAAATGTCGTTAATTAAATTTCATCGCTATTCGTTTTCGTTAAATTATTTTGAATATACCGATGCAGTACATCAATATTAACCAACCCGCCAAAATTTGATAAAAAAATATTCGGAATTTACGTTTTTATCAAAAGATATTACTTATACTATTGTTTAAAGGAGTCCTCATGAGATGTAATACACTTATACCAGCGATTCTTACAATTTTCGAATCATCTCTGGAACGCATTTTTCGGTATGGCATTTAGCTCCTTTAGCGATTCTGTCTTTATCTTCTCAACATTGGTTAAACGTCGTCATTTGACCATTTTTTTTTTCATAAATATTGAAATCACCAAAAACGTGGAACCTTTCCGACAGCCAGCAATAAAGTAAGCATCCAACATGTCTACCAACATCAAAACACGTCAACAAAAAAATTGCGATAATTGGACTTACACAGCCCGCCTCCAAGTGCACGCGTGAATTTATAATCCGTACATTCCAATTCTAATGAAGGCTTGACAAATTGCCAACAGGTGTCGCTGGTGGGCGCCGCCCCCGATTTTCCCTTTTCCCCGCGCTCGTTAGATTCCATATTTGAAAAACCCGCCGGGCCCCTGAAGGGGGAGGGGCGTCGGGAGCGACGACCCGAGCCGAGTGGTCTTCACTTGTTTTTGACCCACTTCTGAGCGCCAGTGCTCGCCGACCGCCGGACCTCGGACAGATTCCTCGGCTGAATATTTGAATTTTTCATTAAACTTCATATCTTGATAAAATCTAATTTTCCACAATGCTTCAAGGTCTTCCACCAGCGCATTTTCGCACTTACTGTATAAGCAAAGGGCCTAAACTGGCTGCAACGCTTAAAACTAAGAATGATGGAAAGTACAAGGTCGTGTCAAACCTTTGTCGAATAATAGACGCTTGCCTTTTTCTTCTTCTTCTTCAACTTTGTTTAGACTCGAGAGTGTGTTTGTGCAGGAGTTACCTCTTGTGATGCTGGATTCCAGCTAGCTCTCCATCGCTTCGGGGATCTCCCTGGTGGGCCCGTTCCATCTGGTATGCCGTGCAGAGCTATGAATGGTTATCTTGTTGTATTCATTCTCTGTACGTGTTGGTACCAGTATCGTCGACGCTGTCGCACCCATTTGACCACACCTTGAACCTCGCAGACCTCCCGGATTACTGTATTCCTCACGAGATCATGCAGGCTTCTGAGCAATAACACGCAAAGTTCTTATTTCGGTTGTTCTTAGCAACCTCTTTGTATTGACAATGTCCGCCCTCGCTTCAATACCATATGTGAAAATTGGTCGCATACACGTCTTACAAATGCATACCTTGCATTTATAAGACCTGTTCTCATATCTTTATTCCTTCAAATTATGCTTGCCGATGGAAGAAAATATTGGATTGGAGACCCCGAATGGGAACAAGAAGCGCGGGTTGACATTAAGCTAGTAGCCGAAAGCAACTGGCCTCACTGAATGGAAGATATGTGAGGAGAGGAAGACGCAAAAATAAATTATCGAATATTAAAAGCTCCCTCCCGTTGATACCCACGAGGGTAGGTATTCATTATTATTTGCCCGCAATACCCAAATATTCACCATTATTTGAGAAACTCAGAACTGTCGCAGGTAGGTAAAATTCCTTTTTTTGGAGATTGAAAAAAAGATAAGCTTTTTGTGGAGATTGAAACCAGGCTGCATGGTAAAAAATCTTTCATATATCCTTTAGAGTGAATTGTCTGAGACTTCCTGGGTAAAATGTGTCACGAAACTGTGTTAAAAGTAAAGAGATTCACGCATGATGAGGTAATTGGTAAGTAAGTTGTATAAACCAAATCAGAAATATATCTGGAACCCCGCTACATAGACCAAAGGAACAAGATTCCAAGTCATGAGTGTATTGATTATCATTTTATCTCTGAGAGAGCAAATGACAACATAATACATGCATAGAGGCTCAGTCTTATCTCACTGCAACTAATGCATACTTGTGAGACAGAAGTGTGATAAGATCTCAGAGGTTTTTAATTATACGTGTGCAGTACTTGTCAAAACTCATATATCTCAGGTGGAAAACACATACCTGATTTACCGAATTCAATTGAGAAGACTTCATTCGTTATTACGCGCATTTAGTTAAGCCTAAATAATAAATAAAAAATACTTATAATACCATGTACGTCTTTTTCATTTTGCTATCAATGAAAGCAGTTTTGATTACGCACGTTGAATGAAACTGATAATATTGTGTAATAATATGGTGTAAGAGGTAAGATAAGACTATTAACATAAATAATGTAAGACAAATACGGTGTAAGATCATTTATCCAGGCTACTAAAATGAGTAATTAGGGAAGAACTCACACTTGTGGGCCGAGAGAGAAGTACCATAATATTGGAGTCCTTATTTCAAAATCCTAAAGAATTATACATCTGTCTATAAAGATCTCAATTAAGGCAGTTTTGAAAAGCATTTTTAATGTAGATTGCTAAATAACGTACCTTCTTGGTAATGCACTCCACTTTATAAAGATAGATATAAACAAAGTCTTCATAGAGATAGATGGGACTACGATTGTTCCGTTAGTACCGAACAAGCGAAGATGTAAGCAATAAAGGAAAGAAAACGACGATGGCGGTGATTGTAGATACTATACACAATTTTTTTTATTATTATTTATACTAGTATTTAAGAAATAATTATGTTAAATGAGATTTTCGAGTTTTTAGAGATATACTGTCTTTACTTTTTGGATTTTGATTTACAATGCGTTACAATATTATTTAATTGGCATTTTAAATTAAAATATTAAAACCTAGAAGACATGTAATTGATTTAATTTTTTGGTTGCATTTTTATTACTGTTAAAATCATTATCTATAATTTGTTTGTTTTCTAAATGAAATAAAATAAAAATATTGTTATGTCAAATATGATTTTTTTCCATTAAAATAAGTGCTCAGGCAAATATGCTGTGCCTTTTAATATTGCTTATCATTTTATTTTATTTGCCTTGTCTGTTTCATTTTGAAAAATTTACCCAATGGTTGTACTTTCGTGCACTGTATGAATAAATTATTGTCGAAAAATAAATTATTATTTTTATAAATGATTCATTCTTCCATGAAAAAGCTCTAAGGGTGTATACATAATAAATAAATAAATAAAAATAATATTACAGGCAAAAATATAATTGAAGGTTGACTGGCCCTGTCCATTCATGCCACCTAGTACGGCCGCCCGTATAAAGTTATGCGCGCCTGGTATTGTCCGCACCGCATTCAACTTGACGGGAGAAAGTGATGAATGTTTCGTTGGAGAGGGGGGGCGCGCGGGACGCGGGGGAGTGAAAGTGAAAGGAAGGGGCACCCGAGAAAACTCAAACGGAACAAACAAACAAAATCACGCAGCCGAACCATTTTATGAAAAAGTAAATAACATACATCGAACACTTTTGCTTTTTCCACGATTAAAAATTGGATTTTTGCGCCGGTTCTTTAATTTACTCGGCAAGTTTGACGGTCGCTCGTTTGGTCAGGGCTAAACGATCTCACGTTGGAATTTATTCACCTCTTCAATCTTCTGCTCTCCTAATACCTGTTGCGGCGCGGCTGCGAGGGTTGTATTACAAAACGGCGCTGCACGCGTTGGTTCGGTTTGATTGGTTTTTGAAAATAATTTATTGGTATAATTCTTACTCCAATAAATTATTTTCACTTTGTATTGATGATTGATATAATTAGTTCTGCATCACAATGCAGCACATAATTAATTACAGTTGAAATATTCATTTCAAATAAGTAGGTAGGTAACTTTATTTATTCAATGAATTTTTTGGACATATATCAATCATTCAAACACGATAATTTCGAATTCCTTTAATAATTTGATTAAGATTTTAATTACTTTCTTTATTTTGGTGTTATCCACCATGCTGCGAAATAATGTTTATCTAGGTCTCCAAACGCCTCCTCCATATAGGTAAAAGGGAAAATCAATAACTATATTCATGAGATTCTAAAAATCGAGAAGAACCTCACGTAATCGTAGTTTTTCGAACAGACTGAAATAGTCTAGAAGGAACTTATATGCACCAAAATATACCGGAAGGATCTAGAACTCGAACTTATTGTTTTGACAGCGATATCGGGCGGCACAGACAAACGCGCGAAATTACCAGAGGCGATACAAACGACATGCATCAGCATTTCCAGAGACAAGTGGGATATTCTCGAGTGACTAGTTCGAGATTTAGTGTGATTTATATAATAGTGCTCAAGTAAATTATTGACTTTTTGTGATAAATAAAACATTCATTAATTTCAAGCGTTTCATTTCGTCTTCCACCATCGCGAACTGTTTTAAACAGGTATATTAGAAAAGAGATTCACTTTTATATGACTGATGTCAATATAAGAATCCAGAAACTCTGGTTTCTCAGTGGACTCTCTCTTTCTATAGTCCATGCCCCATTTTTAGGCTTAGTGCTTCTGGATGTCATCCCACTTCTGTAACTGCTGTGACAATCATTTTCCTTTCTTCCCGACTGCTGGACCAAATGTTGCGTATTCTGCCATTTCTTTGTTGATTCGTCTATAAAAGTCTCAGGAAAGTCACTTTTGCCTTCAATGTTGCGGAGTTTTTTTCAACCAGTCTAAATTATTGGCGCAAGCCACAGGTAAATTTCAATCCACAGGTAAACTTTTAATTAATGGTAAATTATCCTGGCTCTATAATTTGATTTGTAATGATTGTGCAGCTTTTTATAAAGGTAAAACAGTAAAACCACGAGGAACGTTAATATAAAAATCAAAGAACACATTATATGCCTAACAAATATAGTTTTTTTTCAGAATTTTTTAGGTTATTGATATGCTAAATAACTGGACGGAATATGCTGATTTATAAAACTAATAATATTTTTGGTTGGTAAGCAGATAAGTCAATAAAAAGTACAAATTTATAAAAATATGTTGCCCTTTTGTAGGACTTTTTTTTATGTTAACCAAAAAAGTTGTATAAATCTTCATTGATAAAATTTATCACGTTTTTCAGTACAATAATAATTTATAGAAAATGTTTTATTCCAATGATTTGAGTTATATGAGCCTAAAAGCTTTCAACGGGCACAACCATCATCTTCAGAGGCAATATTAGAACTAATTGTAATTATTTCTTTAAATAATAATTGTATTTGTTAAAAAAATTTAAAATTGTTGTATTCAATCTATTTGTTCAATTAAAAGTAGTAATGTTAGTAAACATTGAATAAAACAAAGCTTAACTTAATGTGATTGTGTCCGTGTAATACGCGCTTTTTACGTAAGTTCGTATTCGATGTTATGATTCACCATTTTTATTTTCTATGCGTAACAGGTTATAAATAACACGATATCTTTGGTCGAGGGAAAAACTAACAAGACTCGGTAAAACACTTTCAACTTGGTTTGATTCACAGGTATTCGATATACAAGATATTGATGTGTCAGAAAAGTGTCCGTTGAGTATTGTTATATTTAAAATAATATATTATACAACACAAACGATCGAATAGACGATGTAATGTACTAAAAAAATAAAAAGATTTCGCTCTCAACACCATAAGAATTTTTTTATTTAGTCAATTCAGGTGTTTTATTCGCGGTCCATCTATAACGCGTCTGTAATAAATATTTATCATCATATTATATATGTCAAAATCTTGGTATGGCTCTATAATCATTCATCGGTGCTCTTTAGATTGTAAGGCCCTATATTTCTCACACTCCATACGAGATCCTCTGTCTTTTATTGAGGCATTATCAGACTACATCTATACTTTAGTTTCTCAAATTTTCAATACATTTTTGTGATCACATATGAGTTATACACCTCGTAGTCCTTTACTTCTCACATTCCACACGAGACCCTTTGCCATTTATTGAGGCATAATCAGGTCATTACAAAATAAATATTGGAAATGGATAATAAATAATACCTTTGTCCTCAAAATTATGCACGATTTCTAGAGATGTGTCTTTACATTCGTCGGTAACAATAAGTTTTCTCTGAGATCTTCACATTTCACATCAACCAGCACTTCACTGGTAAGTGTGTATCGACCTTGTCTGCTGCTCCTCCGTATAAGGTGATGTAAAAACGAAAGGTTTAAGAAGCCATAAGGCGAGGACAAGTATCAGGTACGTCTCCACTAGGTTAAACCAGCTCTAATGCTGTCGTGAGATGCTATCATTAAAGAGTATCAACAAAACATTTTTACAGCAGGGCTGCGCCAACGACTTATACAAAACGATTCTTTCGCAGCATCCCATAGATCCACTGAAGCGACCATATATTCAACGTTATCTCTCTAAGTATCAGAGACACGTGATACGCATGGACGATCACGGACTTCCGAAACTTGTACGGGAAGAAGAAGAATGCCGGAAGTCAGAGAAGCGATATGTGGATTGGGAGCAGATGACACAAGATCGTGCAAGTGGAGGAGTATCTGTTCTTGGGCTGATGATGTCACAGCAGCTAGCTGAATTCGCGTCAACTGGACCGCATCACACGCGAGAGAGAATGGGCTCTAGTGCAACACACTTAAGTAAAACAAGATTTTGTTCAACCATCTGGCTCTATTATAATAAGCTTTAGATTAGGCGGCTACAAATGAAATGCCTATGTATTCATTTTAAAATTGGCCCTACAAAATATCATTAAGTGTTAACAATATTGTTATATGTTCTTAGAATACAATTACTGGATTTTGTCCACAGAAAGATATAATTATTAACTAAGATAAATTACAGAGATTTAAAAATATAAATGTATCATTACCAGCTGCAAAATTTATGTATACTATGTCATGGAATGTCTCTTATGTATGTATAATGTCGATAGTCCATTCGAAAATGACAGAAACTGATTTTGCGACATATTTATTTATTTATTTATTTACGCCCAAGGGGCTTTTACAAGAAATAATATGAATATACAATAGATGTAATAAAATAGTGCGGGTATATATTGTACTTGAATGTGTAATGCAAGTAAGAAAACACATATGGTAAACAATACAAAAACTTGAGTAAGTATTTAAAAATAAATATATATATATATACATATATAATATTCAAAAATGTAATAATATGTGGGCGTTCTTACGGTGGAATTGGTAAACGTTGCATTGTATGAAGTGACCACTTAAGCCAGCTCGCACAGGTCGTAAGCCCTGAGCCACACTGTAAAGTCTTCAAGACAGTTTTCCCATATAAATAGCTTCGCCTCTGTGAGGCTTCAATAATTTATCTTAAGCATTAAGTATTTTAATGCAAATATTCTAGATGAGGCATCCCTGATGATTCGATGGAAGAAGAGATGTCGCAACTGCAGACACAGCCCGTATTTTACCAACAGGTGACAAATTGAAATAGGTTTATTAACTTTCTAAAACAGTACGAAGTAGGTACCTTGCCTCCGCGCTTTGTTTGGAATCAACTCACAGCAATAGATTATCAACATTAATAACTCATCGCATTTCCAAATACTGTTCAAGTAGCAGTCGACATTTTTATTACGTTACGAAACAATCAGTGTTTGGATTACGCTATGAAACAATCAGTATTTATATTAAGCCACGAAACAATCAGTGTTTGAATTACGCTATGAAACAATCAGTATTTGTATTAAACCACGAAACAATCAGTGTTTGAATTACGCTATGAAACAATCAGTATTTGTATTAATTAAGCTACGAAACTATCAGTGTTTGTATTATGCTACTAACACCTGCAATTGTGGTGTATTGTCAGTAATAATTTTGAAGATATTCTTTTAATATGTGGTAACAGTTTCACCGTGAGAAGGTGAAGGAATAGCAAATGACCATGAGAGGCTAATTGCAGAAAACACTGCGTATATTGCGTATCATCACCCTTTGAACCGGTGGCATAATAAAGTATGTTGCGCGTTCACTTTCTCGAACCGTTTTTTTCTAAACCAAAGTCGTCCTTGGATATTATAAATCTTAATTCAACGTAACCCTAATTTATCGTACTTGACATTTTATTCCTACGCTGAATATCAAAGTTGAATCTTCAAAGTAAAATTAATAAATTGAAATGGGATTTTTTTTTAACAAAATCTATTAATTCAATTAAAATTTTAAAATTTAACAAATCGACTTTTAACAAATATTTTTTGAAAAAGGATGTTTCGTAAAACAAAAAGCAAAAGAATGATGAAATTCGTATCAAAGTTCACCTACCATGCCAACTTCAAATTGCTATAACTTAGTCAATATTTATAATATTTGAATGAGCAATGACTCAAATTATTATAAGATCTATGTAACAGGCTTGTGTGCTTTGCCTTTCTTACTTTTCTTGCAATTTATACATTACACATTACATGTACATACATCGCGACACCTCACGGAGGACGTCGATGTTAGAGTTGGATTTCTTCATCATCGTCTCCAAATTAGTAAACTTAAATCACTATCCAAAACTCTTCAGACTGCTGAAGATGCCGAAGCTGACAATGATGAGAGCATTTACAATAGTTTTTTTTAACTATTGTTGTATATTTCAGTATGTTCTAATTTTTAGGAACCCAATTACTGAATGTTGTTCCCAGAGGGGTCATTAATCATTAATTTGACCATATTATAGATGTCTCGCAGAGACAAAGCTTATGTTGGAAAGTATGTATGGAGGTTTTTTTTGGGCGTTACAGGGCTCACGACTTGGGGCTGTCCTAAGTGATCACTTAACACAATGTAACGTTCATGTAAGAATGGCTCCTTATCAATCATTTGATAAGCGTCCAAGCTTTCATTCCATAAAATTATATCGAAAATACGTAGCATCTGACCATTCTCACTCCAATAATCATTATTTTGGGAAATATAATTATTTTTGTAAAGTAAGTATAATTAGATTATTAATATTTTTAATATTTAAAGCATGACCTTTGTGGTCAGACATTTTAACAAAATGTTATATATGGAAGCTTATAAACACTAAAAATGACTTTTTTTATACCGGATTTGAGACTACAACCGCTACACTAGCATAAAAATATCACTACACATCACACCATAGTATTATTTACATACCAACACCTTTAGAAAATACTCTTCACATGCGCGTAACTCTAACTAAATGCCAACATTTAGTGGTTGTCCTGACGAAGAGATGGGATACGTCTCGAAACCGGTAGACAAATAAGTCATTTCTAGTGGTTATATACTAATATAAATAGCATTTTGTTAAAATATAATTATGATTATGTTGTACATTTAATATAAAATGCCATAAACATTAATTAAAACTTCACCCACGTAAATTTATATTGATACCAATTGCACCATTGAATATGATTATTATTATACACTTAATGGGCATAATGACAGTATTAAAGAACTAAAGAATAAGTGATTTTAGAGAAGAAAATATTGTGAAAGGATGAAAATAAACGATCCAGTTTTAATGTATACATTGAGATTTATAAGATTTTCAATAAAATAAAAGTACAAAATTGTACAATCCGCCATTTTAGCTGAAACGCCTATCAGAGCGAATGACGTCACGCCTCTGTACCCATCACCGCGTCTTTGAACTGTTGTCATAGACAATGCAATGTTTACCAATGCTAGATGTCACATAGACGAAATGACAGCTGCGGGCGTTTTTGCGCGAAATTAAAAATAGGTTGATGAAAGTGCAATTATTTGTGTAAAAACTTAGTTTATTACTGAAATAATGTTATTTTAGGTAATATTAGACGTTAAAGAAGACTATTTCAAAATGTATCATCATGCGTATTGAATTTCTCTAATGTTTCTGAAATTTAAATTGATTGAAACCGCTAAAACACCATGGACAATAGTCATGAGTGTGACAGTGCACACCTAGCGCGTGGGTGCATGGGTGCGGAGAAAGGCCAGGCCAGAACTTTCTTCGACCCACACCCTTGACCCTTGCCCTGGCTGCTGGGCCCGCCATGTGCCAACATCACCAGCAGCCGTTATCTAGTCGGCAGGTAGTTACAAGCGTGATGACACTCGTACTTTCGTTAATTAGTGCCTCTTCGTTGGCCTCGAATAGGCAAAAAACGCGATTCCAAATTAATGCTTATTTTTATTCTATTTTTTTTTTTAATAAAATAGAGATGCGAACACGGAATACGTGTCACATCAATATTCTTACTATTTTCAAACTAAGCTAAAATGCTTGTGCTATGAAAATAGGACTAACTTGCTAGTCTGGAGTGAGGTTCGAACACGCGACCTTTGGATCACGAGGCGAGTGTCCTAACCACAAGACCAACAAGCTACTCAATTTTCAATTTCAATTTTTTTCAATTTATAATTATATTATTATAAATTTATATTTTAGAATCGATAATCGATTATCCCTCATCGACAGGTAAAGGGATGAGAGATTCTGTTACTGTTAAATAATTCGAATTTCATGTACCCCTACAATAAAAAGAATATTGTTTAAATGGATGAATAAAATGGATTCCGTCTGTCTGTACGTAACTTCGATTGAATTCACGGCTTAAAAAACAAATTAAACGCCCGGAGATGGGGCTTGAACCCCGGATCAGCATACCCGAACCGGCCGCCTAACGCATGTTGCTACGGCCGCCTGTATGTAGACCGCCAAAAAGATACTATAAATATATACTAGGGTTTAGCACAGATGCGAACCATTCATGTTCCGCCCAGCACAATCGCCAGACTTTAAAACAGTACTTTTATTAACTGCCGGTAGGGGAAATGTTAAAATATTTTGATAAAAGTCGTTATTAATTAATTATATACTTATTCTTTAAGAACCGGCATTTTTGATGGGTTACAGCTAGTTTATCTTAATTATTATAAGATAGTTAGCAAAAGTGTAAAAGCGACTAGCACTGATGTGATTGTAGTATAAAAGTAACAGACTCTTAAAATAACTCAAAAATTAATTATCAATGTTATATTAAAAAAAACCTAGAACCTTCCCTACAGATTTACCTTTTAAAGAAATTAATGTTTCAACAGTAGACAGATTATACAAAAACACTTCAATATAACAAATAAGTAAAAAGACATTCATTCAACAAAATATAAATAAACCCCAAACTCATAATTCTCATATTCATATCCAAAGAGCGCAAATAATGTTTAAACATTCTCAAATACAACAAAACAGAGACACAATACCATTACACTCATCTAGGTGTTAAATTTTTCAATAATTTACCAATGAATATCAGAACTGAAGAACAATATACAAAATTCAAGAAATACATAAAACAAATAGAATAATACATAATCAAAACAAAAAGTAGTTAGAATTTAAAAAATGACTGTACTCCGAAAATAATTTGTATACTTGACTCACTAATATGTATTCTATGTTTATATTTCTCTACACTGTTCCATTTATTGACTTATACGTACTTTTCATTCATGCTCTAACATTATGCATCATGTACTCCTGTCCCCAAACACAAATTTTAACTTTTCTGGGGACAGTTAAACACATATAAAAAAATGTAATATTCTCTGTCACTCTAAAATGTATGAATTTATTTTATTTTAAATAAAGAATTTCTATTACAAAAAAAAGTAGTCGAATTAACAATCTAGCCGCAAATAGGTACTACTCAGAGTATCGTAAAAGGAAAATGAAAAGAAATTAAAAAAAATGGCTGCAGGCAGCTTAGACTCTTCCTGGGTACAGTGCGGTTAATGGAGATGACGTCTTGAGAGAAAATTTAACAAGTTAGAACATTAAGAAGCCATGCTCACTAAATTATATTAAAGTTTGTAATTAATCTAACACTGAATTAATATAAATTAATTGGGTTTAACAATCACCGAGTATGACCGCTTTATTTATCATCAAATTCACTGCAATAAATAATGTTGATTCACTTTCTTTTTCTATATTTTTTAATGAAGAATTGAAGTGCTCCATGCTAGAATTTTATTTTATATATTTACAAATTTTGTAAATATATAAAATAAAATTTTGGCTTACAAATTTTGTAATAAAATTGCTATGTCTTCTGGTTTGTGTCTTCAGGGATATAATGCCGTGTTTTTAAGACCTTTCTGACCGACGTTTCGAATCCCATTGCAGGGTCCATCATCAGGGCTGATGTGTTGTTGTTGTAGTTAAGTATTAGCTTGCAATACCGTGTCGAAAGTGATAATGCAAGCCAATGCTTAACCACAACACCAACACTCACAAAAACACATCAGCCCTGATGATGGACCTCCGTAAAGTCAGCTAGAAAGGTCTTAAAAGCACGGCATATTACCCCAGAAGATTCTGAGAGGCCGTGAAAACCAGAGAACATTCTTAAGTGGTTTTGTAATTATGGCAATTAAATAATTATTATGATAAAAAAGTGTTCATATTTAACTACATGCCTGTAAATGATTTTAATCAAAATAAGAACAAAATTGCACCATCGTCTACAAAGTTTCTCGTTATTAGTGATGGTCAAACCGTTATTTTAACCGGTTATTTTCGGGACAGTTATTTTGGATTTGTACCTGATTGTACCGGTGATTGGTAGGTAACTGAGATATAACTTTTGTATAGTTCCGAAGGTTGCCGTGAATTGAGAAAAAATAGTTTTTAATCATACATGCAATCAGATACAAATCTCAAAAATACCATCACTACTCGTTATCGAATTGGGATAAATATTGGACGATTTTTAGGGGAAAGCTGTGACGAATTAAAGAACCTGTGGGTGATTGGAAAGTTTGTAGAATAAGATGATATTACGAGGATCGTCCCTGACCAGTAGTCGAGAAAGTCAAAATTATAGATCTTTTAGGGGCGGCAATATAATAAATTAAACAATAAACGGTTGGGAAATTCTTACTGACGTGTGGAAGCAAGTAAAAAATAGAGAAATGTTTTAATCAACCTACAAGCTATTATATACAAAGTCACTAGACACAAACTTTACTATAATTTACTATAATTTACTACAATTTCGTAATTGGCACTAATTTCGATTCAAGAATACTCGAGAATATTCCACACAGGTATTTGTACTCAACACATTGGATGTGTTTTCTTATTTCCACTGCGTGTTTATTGTTTTGCGTTATCTGTTATCTGCCAAAATCCTCCGAACTCAAATGTTATAATATCCAAAACATACTTCAGAAAATATTTCATGTTGATACTAAACGTAAGTCGCTGGCTCCTACTCTGTTACTTATTAATTCAGTACCGAGTTTCAAAATCGAATTTACAATATTTCATCCAGAGATTGTAAGTACATCAGTCAATTTCATTAAGTAAATACATCAGTCAATTTCATTAAGTAAATACATCAGTCAATTTCTATAAATTTCAATATTTAGACATAAGTAACATCGTCGTTATTTAACTAGTAATAACTTTTCAGAATTCGCGAACAACATCATGGATCATAACCATTAAAATTGTTGTCAGTTTAATAATTCACCTGCCAGCGAAAGATTCTGATACTCGCCAAACTTGAGAAGTAAAACATAAAACTATGTATAATTAAATTCACGTAGAGATAATATAGTTTATGCTTTTCAACCAATTTGATGATCATCGTGAATAATCTCTACAATGTAAACGTCAAATCTATCAATAATACAATGTCAAGATATATTATAATTAATGTCTCATAGTCTCAATTACTTAGACTTAGAATATACCAATAGCATTAATTACAATTTAATGGACTAAATTTTTATTTATGTTTTGTTCCCGATGAATTGTATACATTTATTTATTTTTAAGAGTCCTAATTAATGTTCATTTCTCTTTTAAATATGTTTTGATTTTATCTTTTATATTTATTTTTTGTTTTATTTTATCTTCTTATCTTATTTATCTAGTACATTGGTTTAATTTTAGTCTATAATTAATTTGTTAAAAGTTTCTAATTATTACTGTTTGTCTGTCAACAAATCATCGTTTATATATATTGTTCATTTCTATTGTTCATTTTATATTGTTTTATGATATATATTAAAGAGTCCTAATTATTGTTCATTTCTCTTTTAAATATGTTTTGATTTTATCTTTTATATTTATTTTTTTGGTTTATTTTATCTTCTTTTCTTATTTATCTAGTACATTGGTTTAATTTTAGTCTATTATTATTTGTTAAAAGTTTCTAATTATTACTGTTTGTGTGTGTACAAATCATCGTTTATATATATTGTTCATTTCTATTGTTCATTTTATATTGTTTTATATATCTTAAATGTTTTATTTATATTTTTAAACTAGTTAACTAACTAACTAACCATCACGACGTTTCCCCGCGGGGGTAGGCAGAGAGGATTGAACGTCACACTCTTTTATCCTTGCACACCACTTTTGCTTCGGCCACATTCATACATCTTCTCATACAAGTTCTACGGTTTTTGCGGCTTTTAACAGGGCCATCCTCAAATACTTATTTACTGTAAAAAGTGTTTTATCTTAAGTATATAAAAATCCTTTTATTTTTCTTGTACTGTAAAAGCCCACTAGGGCGTTGATTAATAAATAAATAAAATTGTTACCTCCCCCCTTAAGGACCGGTTGTATCAGCTCGGTTTAAAGAAAAAATTCGATAAAAGCTTAGATTTTTACGAAAACGGGTTGCTTGATTGGTGGAGAACGCAAAAAAATACTTTACACTCGAGCCATCGTAAGATGGCATTTTTGACAGATCGTAATAGTGTTGTGACACACTTAAAATCATTAACGAAAAAATTCAGTCGGAAAAAAAATTCGTCGCACGGTGTGAGTTGAGAAAGTCTTTGTACATAAAAAAGGTTATAGAAGAATAATAAAAAACATTTTTCTTAGATAAAAATATTTACTTGAATGTTTCAATCTGATTCATCCCCATTACTATCACTCTCCATTGAACTATCGTCGCTGCTATCATTTCCTAAATTAATTATAATATCATTATCTAAAATATTATCGATTCTAATATCTCTTTCGTAATCTTCCTTTATTCGTCGCACGGTTCATTACATTATTCATTACATTAGCCCAGTCTGACCCGTCTTTTATTGTTTTGTAGCCGTTTTCTTTGCCCTCTAATAAAGCCATAGAAAAAGATCATATTTAGAGGGCACAATCGATCTGTCAGATTTGTTGTGTTATTTTGGATACTTATTCTGCGTATTCTACGCATATTATACAGGCAATCAATATCCTATAACATTTTGAATCATTCCATATTTAATGTTGATGGACATCACTACTCTGGCGTTCGCGCAATAAAGTATAGCATTTGTCCTCTAATGTTTAGCTGTCATTAATTACGAAACTTCATGTAAGTCTAAACGTCAAAAGTGCCATCATAGAGTGGCTGTACTGTACACGAACTTTTACTCTAATCCAACTTGATGCAACCGGGCCTTAGTCACGGGAAGGTTCCATTGTTGAGCACGCTGGAATTTTATGGTACACCATACGAAAGGCAATTGTTTGGGTCAGCATGGCTTGTGGTTTTGAAAATCTGAACCCCTCACCACGTTTATTATTATAGAGACCATATATTTTTACGACGCATCGGCCGCGCACGACTCTACCCACCAAACCACAATGATGTTTACCTTGGCCCAACTAATGAGGGGATACAATGCGAGAGAAAGGAACCGACTCTGCTCCTACCTGCCTAGGAGATCGGCTTAGATAAAGATTTTCATCTTATTTGTGTGAGGGACCGCGTTGTGTTGTCTCAGCACTGCTGATCAACTCATGAACATATAGGAAACATATAGGAACATATCATCAACATATAGGAAAGACCTATATCCGAAGGTCAACACCTTCGGGTATAGGTCTTTCCATTTAAGAAAGACGATCGAATTAGTATGTGCAAGCCGTGCGTACGAGGCACATTATTTCGTGGTATTGGTGTTTACGGGTATAAACACCAACACAACGAAACAATGTGCCCCGTACGCACGGATTACACATACTAATTCGATTGTCTTTCTTAAACGAAAAGATTTATACTGAAAAATCGACAATAGGATTGGACGCCGGAGCGGGTACAGTCAAATTAGCGCTTTAATCAAGTATTATATGTATAAGAAATAATGGTTTGAAAATGTTTTATGCGAACATTTCTTATACAATGGGAAAATAAAAGAGGCGCCGGAAGACCTCAAAACAGATGGACCGGCGATATATATATTTTTATTTTTTATTCGGTCCTCCAACAGGGAGACATGATAGCTTGGTAGGACAAAATACAGAAAAAATAGTTAAATATCTCCCACAATTAAAGGATGTAACAAGTCGATTTGATATGAATGACAGATCAAATAATTTTACAGTTTCATTTTAATTTAACTTTATCATAAACATAAAAGGGTTCGTAATGTATATAATTCACATGGTCAGGGAGGGGGATGAGTTTCTTGTATCTGCCTCACCATATGATAATACTTTTCATATTTAGTGTTAAAAATATCTATTGAATTCAAAAGGTTATTATAATCTGAGCATATGCGTGGGATGGGAGAGGATTTCCTATTATTGGTATGATAAGTTGGGAGGGAAAAGAGGTACTTCTGTCTGGTAGGTCGGAGTGGGACGTGCAAAGATAGTAAGCTGGTGATTTCGGGAGAATCAATAAGGATATGAATTATTTGGAAAAGGAAGGATTGATCTGATATCCTTAGCTAGGTATCCTGATATATAGCCGCTGTGGGGGAATGGGGGGGAAGGAAATGACTACAACTAGCAAATAACAAGGAAGGATGGAAGGGTATGGAAGAGGCCTATATCCAGCAGTGGAGAGATGAAGGCTGAGGAATTAGAAGATACAACGCGAACAAAATTCTACTAAATTTGTCACTTTTTATAAGAAACCGTAATATTTTAAAGTCTCATAACTCATAAGCATCCGACTGACAGAAGCTTTGCAAGCATCGTGAAGTAACTGCATCGTATAGAATATTGCCGATTATCTATGGAAAAACATTTTTTTTCCTACTTTTAATGGTCTTATTGCAAAATATCATTTAATTTTCTTTTGGTGTTATATTCTTTGGGATATTTATTGGAATTACAAAAAATACCAGCTCAATATAATGTAAAATTATTAAATAATTTTGAAAATAATAACTTTTGGGATTAAATTAGGAATTAGGAACGGAAGTGTTAATGGACCGTCTACGGGTGAGTTTAATAAAGATTTTAAGGAACTACGCTCACTCAGGATTCGAGACAAGAAGCCTTAGACAAGCCATCTTAGGCCGGCGCCTTATCATCGTTTATAAACACATCAATGTCCAGCAGTTTTTTTTACACTAATGTAAAGAATAACTACCCTTAATGATTTACATTTTCAAATGTTATGTAATTTATGTGATTATTTTTAAATATTTATTCAAAATTTTCATACAATATGTATGGCGGCACACTACCGCCATCTATGAAAACAGTTAAAAACACGCGTATGTAGATATATACGGTACCTACCTAGTGCTGTAAAATTCAATGTTAAACAAATGCACATACATTATCTTTACTTGTGTATACTAACTAGCTGTGCCCGCGCGGCTTCGCACCCGTAGATTTTTAGTACACTATTTGGATCGTCATAGAACTTTCCCGAACCTTTTAGAACATTCTCCTTCCAGAATTTTCAAGAAAATTGAATGTACAGGAACCTTCTAGACACACCAACACATTCCGCCACTCAGTTTAGAACCTTATAGAACTTTCGGGAATTTTCTAGAACCTTCTCTTTCCAGAACTCTCTAGAGCAGGTTTTTTCGGAACTTTCTAGACTCGCCGACACAGTCGGCGCTTTTTGAAACATTTTGAATCCTATTTTGAAACAATCTGAAGCATTTGCGGCCTTCCCATAACAAAACAACGTGCTAGAAAGAACATTTTCATCACCCACTCCCACCCACGCACAGCCACCCCCACCAAACTTTCATATTTTCGATGTGACACCGAGGGCTATCCACCACCATAACCACCGGTGGGAGGTTGTGGCTGGTTGTGAAGAAAACTTGGCGGATAGGGAAACGCGGGTTTCTTTTTATATATATATATATTAGCATTTTTCAATTTTTATGTTAATTTTTGTTGCTGCTATATTGATATTTTTAATTGTGAGACGTCAAATGTTACGCATCGTATGCGACTACTGTAAGGCTCGCTCGTTTATTTTATTTTATATTTTGTGTATTTTGTAAAAGCCCATAAGGGTGTTAAATAAATAAATAAATAAATATATCAGTATCGAATGGCCCGGGGAGGTTGTGCCGCGGGTGCGCATTACGCCGAGCCAGTTGAGAATAATTGGTGAATTGACTTTCCCCCAACGAGATCAAAGCAGGTATCGTTTTCACCAAACCTCGCGCCGCAGTCACTTTCGATTGAGCGCTCTGCACCGGATTAGACCTCGGACCACGAGCGAAGAGTCGCCGATAAAAACATAATTGTTTTACGACTGCTGATTGCCGGGTAGTCCAAAAGAGAATTTCGCGACGGAGATGACGCTCTTGGACGTGTCGTGTTGGGGCTGGCAAATGCAAAAAAAAAAAAAACAGACGCCAGATTCAAGTTGCGAATGATGCAAGCGACGCTAATTTTATTATCAGTTAAAAAAGATAGAGATGCAAACACGGAACACGTGTCGCATCGATACTTTTAATGTTTACTATTTTAAAAAAGAAGTAACCCATAAAAACCAAGTTTTTATTATACTCCCTTTCTTTGTAAAATATAACAACAATTAAAGACGAATTAAAACATATAACATAACACTATACTTACAGTAATTTAATATATTTCTAAAATGTCAGATGTTTTGAGCTTTGATAAGACACTTCATGCTACGTTAAAAATATTTAGAAAATATTCCGCGACGTTATCGGGCCGCTATGCTAGTAATCAAAGTTTTCTAATGATTCCAATTTGAAAAAACAATAAAATTTCTAAGAATCCGAAATTACACTATAATTATTATTTTTTTTAACGAAAATTTGATAGATCTTCTTGATCGTCGCCACGAGTCTACTTGCCAAGTTTCAGCTCGATTGGATCACGGGAAAAGGGTTAAAATCGATCTAAAGTTTTTTCATCCGGCAAGCCGGCAAGCAAGCAAGCAGACGCCACGAGGTAATAAAGGAAGTAATAAGTTAAACGCTTGCGTCATTAACGTTGGAGTAACTTGCTGGTGTCCTGGCATGGGGCTCAAACCACCGACCACTGCATCACCATGCAAGAGTCAAAACCACTACATCAATAAGCTACTAAAAAACCAGTCAGATCTAGAGTTACAGTATTCAGCGATTTATAGGAGGTTTAAAGGACAATGCCTCTACAATCCGGCTTCTTTAGCGTTCTGAGAAATGTCGCGATGTATGTAAATTTTGTGTGAGGATGGCAAGCAAATAAGCGAGGCACACAAGAAATCAGGAATAAAATACTCACATGATTTATTAAATGGTAACGCTCTCAATGTATTATTCTCATCAAAGATATAACTGCTTTAGAAATGTCCGAAAATGGAGAGAAATAGCGCAGAAAGGGCAATGCAAAAACAAATGGAAAAACACACCAGAGGAGGTCAAGAGTCACTATAGGACTCCGTAGTAGGTAGGGCTTGCAGGATAAAATAAAATAATTTATATAAAATTTAGAGTACACACTTTGTGTAATTTTTTGTGCCGGACGTTAGTACTTGGCAACACCGGAGCGGGAGCATGACCGGCGGCCTGAACTGCGGCCGAGGCGAACCGAAACGTCATTCCGTCGCTCGCCACGATTTAGTCAACCACGCTTTTGTCACTCTCTCGAATATTGGTATTGTAAGCAAAATTGTGAAATGACTAGTAAATTAGAATAAATGTAATAACAGTTTGAATTGAAAATGAAAATGAATTGAAAAAATGCTATGCTGATGATGCGGTATTAATAGCCAACTCCGAAGACGATCTTCAAAAACTTCTGCACAAATTCCATATATCTTCACAAAGATTCAACATGAAAATCTCCGTAGCTAAGACTAAGAGCATGGTAACATCGAAACTGCCAATACCATGCGAGCTTGCAATTGACGATAAAATAATAGAGCAAGTAACGAGCTTCAAGTACTTGGGTGTCGAGATATCCAGCAGTAACGACCTATACGAAGAAGTAAGAGAGCAAGCAAACAAAGCCGCAACTATTGCTGGATGCTTGAGAAATGCTGTCTGGAGAAACGAACATATGCTCAAGGAGAGCAAAGTGAAGATATACAAGACCTGTGTCCGCCCAATCATGACGTACGGTATCGAGACAAGGGCTGACACTACCAGAACAAAAAATCTCCTAAGAATAACCGAGATGAAGACTCTCCGACCCATTGCGGGACTGACAATCCGAGACCGAGTGAGGAATTCCGAAATACGAAGGACCTGTGACGTCGAGGATATTGTCCGATGAGGAAGATCTAGAAGACGTTACTGAAGAGATCATGTGGAGAGAGAGAGTAGTGAGCATAGCAGCGAACAAGCTGCCGTCTGGCACCAGACTCCCAGGAAGACCGCATAAAAGATGGCGAGATAGCTGGACATCTGTATCCCAGGAACAGGCTCCGAGAAATGACAGGACGCAGTCCTAGATGAAGCAGAAGAAGAAGAAGAAGAAGTTTGAATAAACAGTGAGAAAAGTGTAAGTATGAATTCACTATCTTACATTTTGACACACTATCTCTCTTACACGAATCTGTAGTGAGCGGTGGTAGATCGTATAAGCGAAAGTAGATTACTCCAGCCGAATTGGCCAATACCTACCTGTCACCACCACAAGTATAATTGAACACAACCAGAAATATACAAAAAAGGAGAAGAGGGTTGTTCTTTGATTGTCGAATCGATATTCAAATTTCTGACTAAAAACAATTTGCAACGGCACTGGAATTATGGTCCACGTTCAATACTGTACAATTTACAACTGAATTCTGTAGAGTCGTACGTAAATCATCGATTGAATACAAATTTCACACTTAAATCTACTAGCGTAGAGCATAAAACTCGGCACAATCAGATTGGATCGTGGGGACCTTCGAAATGCTTGCCATTATAATCTGAAACGGACGCATTGGACGGAATGAAGTATCATTATGTTTTCACACAAAGGCTTACGTGCAATCGATATCTCTGATTGTATATTCCAACCGGATATTCATATTGGCATTTTGATCGGAATGGGAATATAAATGAAAGGTTTATCCAACGTTTTGTTGCGAAATATAAACACAGATTAATACAACAGCAGGTGTATCACAGGCGCACCACGGTACTTAGTTATAATTTTGCAATAATAATAAAGTGGAGTTAAGTAGAATAGAACTTTAATTATTTAATATTACTCCTTAGTGAGGATAATGTTAAGCGGTCTGATTTTTTGTTGTTGTTGCTTGAAGGTCCCTTAGACTTACTTAAGATGGACTACGTATACTTAAAATAAAACGTGGGTATAAAGAGATATACAGGGTATAAAGAGGCTGGAAGCATTGTATGGTGTTGGAGAAGAAACTTAATAGTACAGGAGAAGAATGAATTACTAAATTGCTTGATGGGTAAGACCTAAAAATTATGAAAAGAAAGGCTTTTCAGCGGTAGATGGAAGAAGGTTCTAATAATTTATATTTATTATTTAATGTTTCTCTGTACCACGGACTTTGAGAAGAAGACTATAAAGAAATATCGAGTAGAAATATAAGTCTATCTGAAAGTTGGTGGAGAGAGTCTGGTGGAATTCATGATCACTGGAGATGTACAGCGGTGAAGATCGATAGCTCGAAGTCAGCGCGGCTCGTAGAGCTTTCATTCCTTTTCTGACCGTAGAGTCGTTTACGCACTTTTTGATTTGTAACCTCTACTGACTTGTAACATTTATATTGTAAAAGCATCCCGTGAATCTTGAATCATCAGAAATAAACTAAAGTGAACAACCATCAGTATATCTATTCTTACTATCTTGTGCTATTCTTAATTGCTTGCTTAATTTGACATACTGGACACTGGAAGATTCCGTCGATGGAGTGGGAATTCTTCGTCAAACTCCAGAGCCAGAGAAAACCAACATGAGCTTAATCCTTATTTAAACAAGAACGAAGAAAACATAACAATAAAGACAAGAAGAAAACATTAAGATCACCTTTTAGAAAAAAAACAAGATTTCAAAATTCAATCATGCACAGTGGAATGAAGTTGTAAGATAAACTTGTTAACTACCGGGGGACATGAAGGATAAAAATAAATATAACTATTTTAAAGAGGAAGCTAAAGAAATGTGATGCTTACATTTTAATGAAATTTATATTCATTATATATGTTTGTGTTTATATATAAATAAATAAATAAATAAAGCCTTTATTCATTGACCATTTTAACAATTTTAACATAAGTAAATACATACACATACATACATATACATACACATATATATACACACATACATACACATATATACACATATACACATACATATACATATACATACACATAAATATACGTAGTAAATGTCATTTAAGCAGCCAGTTTGTTGGTCAGGTTGTCTCTCTGACATAGGCCTCCCCTAGTTTTTTCCACTCGTCTCTGTCGTGAGCTATTCTTCTCCATCCTTTTGGTAGGTCATCTTCCCATCTCTTAATTTGACGTCCTTTTTGTCTTTTTCCATTTCTGGGATACCATTCCATTACGTCTTTCGTCCACTTTTCTCTGCTTGTTCTCATAACATGACCAGTCCAGTTCCATTTGAGTTTTTTTACTTTTTGTATAACATCGCTAACTTTTGTCTTTTTCCTTATTTTTGTATTCGTCCACCTGTCATAAAGCCTTATGTTTAGCATACTCCGCTCCATGTTGCGTTGGCAAACTGCGAGTTTTTGGCTGTTTTTGCTCGTAGCAGGCCAAGTTTGGCACCCATAAGTGAGACATGGGAGAATGCACGTGTTGTATACTTTGCTTTTTACCGACATTGGTATTCTATCATTTTTCACTATTTCTTTTAGCGACCAGTACCGCTTCCAAGTATTGTTTACTCTTCTGTCGATTTCTTTTGAATATTGGTCTTTTATTGATATTAGTTGTCCTAAGTATACGTATTCTTCAACATATTCGATGCTTTCCTGTCCGATTTCTATGTTCTCCTTTGTTGTATTTGTCATCACCTTAGTCTTCGTTGGGTTCATTGTCAAACCTACTTTCCTGCTTTCATTGTCTAATTGCTGTAACATAGTTTGTAGCATGTCTGGTCTCTCTGCGAATATCACGATATCATCAGCGAATCTTAGGTGATTTAGGTTTGTTCCATTTACATTTATTCCGAAGTCTTCCCAATCTATATTTCTGAATATATTTTCTAACACGGCTGTGAAAATTTTTGGGGAAAGTGGATCACCTTGCCTAACACCCCTCTGAATACTAAATTCCTCTCCTCGCTGTTCAAGTTGGACCGTTGCTGTGGAGTTTTTATATATTTCTTTTATGATTTTTATATATTTGCTTTCTACGCCCTGGTTTTCTAGCGTCTTCCAGATATAGTTATGACTCAGAGAGTCGAAAGCCTTGTTGTAGTCGACAAATGCCATGTAGTAATGCTGACCATATTCATTAAGTTTTTCGATGATTTGTTTTACCACATGGATATGATCGATGGTAGAATAATCGGTGCGAAACCCAGCTTGTTCTCTTGGTTGGTGTTCTTCTAGGTGTTTCGATATTCGATCAAGTATTATTTTTGAAAACACTTTGTATAAATTTGACATTAGACAGATTGGCCTATAGTTGTTTATTTCGTTCTTATCTCCCTTTTTATGTAATAGGACAATAGTGGACTTCGTCCATTGAGTTGGTATCTGTTCAGTATCCAATATTTCGTTGAATAGATGCGTCACAGGTTTGGATATTACGGACAAGGTGTATTTCAATAGCTCATTTGAAATCTTATCTTCACCGGATGCTTTTCCACTTTTTTGTGTTTTTATAGCTTTTATGACTTCACTTTCTAATATGCAAGATATTTATTCTTCACGAGTATAATTATCAGTTTCTGTGAATGTAGTTTTGTCTCTCTCCGTGTAAAGTTTCTTGTAGAATTCTGTCGCTTCTCTAGCTATTGATGATCTTTTTGTCGTCGATTTCTCATTATTCTTCATATTTTTTATTTTCATGTTAGGTATCCATTGTGTGTATTCTTTCAGTTGTTTTAGACCTTTTTTAATTCCGCCTGTTTTCTCTATGTGTTCTTTTAGTACTTTCAGTCTCTCAGCTTTCTTGTGTTTTCGTATTGATGCTAGGATTTTTTTACTGATAATCGTGATGTTTTGACGATTGTCATTTCGTTTCTCTAACATTATGTTCCTCTCATTCATTAATTTTATTGTTTCATCTCCTAATTTATTTTTCTTCACTTCTTTAGTACACAATTTGTTTGCGTGCATCAGTGCCTTCTCTAGGAGAACATACTTTTCTTGTAGTGTTTTGGGTCTTTCGATATCTTTTAAAGTATTTTCTAATTCATTTAAGACATTTATTGGTATAGGCGATCTTATTCTCACATTTTTGGTTGACGATGTAATATGCTTTCTTGATTTGTTATTTTCATTTTGTATAACTCCTCTTACCATTCTATGATCTGTATTGAAGTTTAGCTTATTCACTACATCGACGTCCCTAAATATCCTTTTTTCCCTTGTCAGAATGAAATCAATTTCATTTTTATCTCTACCGTTTGGGGATATCCATGTCCACTTTCTTTTCATTCCTTTTTTGAAGAAGCTGTTCATAATCTTAAGATTATTTGCAAAAGCAAATTCTATGAGCCGATTCAAAATTCAAAATTCAATCATGCACAGTGGAATGAAGTTGTAAGATAAACTTGTTAACTACCGGGGGACATGAAGGATAAAAATAAATATAACTATTTTAAAGTGGAAGCTAAAGAAATGTGATGCTTACATTTTAATGAAATTTATATTCATTATATATGTTTGTGTTTATATAAGAAAATATAAAATAAAATAAAATAAAATAAAATATATAAAAGAATAAATATATATTTTTTAAATGAACACATTCTTTTATGCGCTTTCTTTGCATACATTCATAATCAATTTTTTAACAATAGTATCCAAATATCTAACAAGTTGTTTATTTTTTTTTAATATTAGGATAATAGTAGAAAATTATTAATTTTTAATCAAAATATTTATAAGAAATTACTTCAAAATGCTTTGTCATCTACTTTACGCAAATGTTGAAAGTTTCGGAGCTCTAGCTAGTCGGGAAGTTGGTGAAAAATCAATTTCAAGATTACACCGCAACAAACAAACAACAGAATAAAGACTTAAATAAAAGCATGTTTAAACGAATAAGAATTTAGATTAGTTATTCCAGCTAGTCATATTGTGGTTTAAAAGTTGCACCAATCGATCGAATCAATCAAAAATGAGCCTACTTCAGTTCGCCTCGAGAGATTATATACCGTTTGACTGTTACAAAATATTTAAGTGCATTAGATTAGTAGGTGAATAGATCACTTAATACATTTTGCACGTCAACGATGTCACGCTTGGTAACCACCCAGTTCTCACGAATATTGTAGGAATATTGAACCCACGATAACGGAACACAGACAACGCTTATGGGATAAGTATAGATAATGAGTTTGAATCAGATCTTTATCAAAGAACATGCTGTGCTTGAAGTTCATGTTCTCGTAATGTAATATAAACGAAAAAGGTCGGTGAAAAGATTGAGATGACAGCCTCTAAGAGGAGACAAATAGAAGTCATTGGATTAACAATCCTGGCCGGAGAAAAGGCAGACCTTAGAAAAAAATAAATAATGAAAAACCTTTGTTTTCAGAACAAAGAGGCATGTTGGGAAACGGGTATAACCATATTTAAAAGGAATATTCCACTATATCTATCTAAAAATAAAAGAGTTAAATATGTATATTCGTTCGTTGTTCATCCATGTGAAATATGGAAGGTCAACAACAGAGTCTTTCAAATACTTCGAATAATACAAAAAGGCATGGAAAGATATTTGTCAGGTATCACACGAGAAGACACAAGAAAATCAAATGACAATGAGCAATGACAATCGCTCGAAAGCGATGTCTGTCGATTGTCTGTTCTTTGGGAAGGACAATCATGAGAAAAAATGCAGTTATCAGAGGTACCCGAGGGGGAACAAGAGCCTGACAGGACTTATAAATAGCCGAACGTAAAACGAAGTTAGGGTAAGAAGGAAAGATTTGAAGACGCCTTCAACCAATAGTGGATAGAAATCGACTAACGATGATGGAGATAATGGTATTAGTTTAGAAACGAAAAAAGCCATCTCCACGTGTCATACGTTGGTTTATAGGTATCTGTACATTTACATTATAGATATATATAGACTACTTCTTCAAATGTAGCAAATTTATTTTGTGGTAACATAATTATAATTAATATAAATTAACTTTGTTTAAACCACTTATTTATTGAAAAAAATCAACATGTTTCTAAGCCAATGGCTTCTTCATCAGGAAAAAAAAAATTTTTTTTTTTTCTTTTTTTTTTTTTTTTTCCTGATGAAGAAGCCATTGGCTTTGAAACATGTTGATTTTTTTCAATAAATAAGTGGTTTAAACAAAGTTAATTTATATTAATTATATATAGACTAGACTAAATTGTCTGATTTTCTCCAGCCAAGCTAACTTTTTTTGACACCACACATCTTTTTATATTTAGCCATGGCACATAACATTACACTTTAATAACATCAGGGTGACGTAATCCAGAATTCTACTATCGCCTCACGGCACATGTGTTGCTGAAACGTTATATTATTATTTAAATCTACCTAGCAAAGCTAATGCGAAGCCAATTGTTTTCACAATATTTTTATATGATATGCAGATATGTTCAAAGTACACAGTCACCGGATTTGTCCCCAGAGGGATGATTAATTAACTATGATAAATTATAGCTTTGTCTCTGTTAGACTTATATAATTTATCTAAACCAATTGCTTTCTTCCGGTCAAATTAGATTTGATAATATTTTCTTTCTGTAGTCAGCAACAGAAAGCACAGTATTTGTAGCAAGTATTTTGAAAACATGTTCTTTTCGATGGAGTTTTTTTCAGTGAGGTACTTAATAAATAAAATTGTTTATTTTACTTACACTCTCAGGAAGGAGTCCATCTTCTTTTCCATCTGAAACAGCTCGTCGGCTGGCTGCGCAGCCATGACCTCGCAGAAGGTCTTCTTAGCGCAGGGGGTGTTGGTCCAGTCCGTCCTGTGGATGTGCGCTAGGACGTCACTCGCCAGTCCCTGCCCTACCCTGTCCCCTTCCAAACTCTGCACCATCTTCTCCATCACGTCATCCTCTTCCATAAAATCCTCGTCGTTTGTATTACCAATCGATCTTCTTCTGATCGCGTGACTAGGTTTATTTTCATACGCGTCGGTGTAGTCGATGACCTTATGGACATCGTTGACAATGTCTCGCTTGCTCATACCTTCCGGGGCGTAGACTTCGACAACATCCGTGTCTACGTCACCATTTTGTTTATTGGATAAAGTTTCTTTTGGATTCGTGTTTGGGATGAATTCAATAGATTCTGTGTTTCGCTTAACTCTTCTCTGGCTTTGTGAAAAGGGATTGGTATTTGGAGCCTCCATGATGACAAAAACATTTTCACTGGGCATTTTAACGTTATCTGTGTATACTTTTTTCTTCATCATATCCTCTCTGTCAGGGTCATACTGCTGTTGAGCCTGGATATAATTATAGTGGGCGTTTTCGAGGGATCTCTTATGTTCCATCTGCAATCGCTGTTTAATCATATCGTCACTCATTCCCGCACTTCTCATCATATCTACATCTAAATATCTTCCAACGGCCACAGCTCCCAACCCTAGAGCTGCACCGCCGGCCATTAATCCTAATGCAGGTATGAGGACAGATCCCGCACTGGCTACTGTTCCAATTTTGTCTTCTGCGGCGTACCCATGTCCGTAATAAGGTCGAGGTCCAGTAGAGAAACCTAAATTATGAGAAATTTTATGGGTAGCTTCCATCAACGGCTCGATAACTGGCTTGGCTACATTCACAATTGGTTCTAGGATAGGTTTAGTCATGTCGAAGACGGGTCTTGTAAACTGTTGAACTGTTTCGATTCCACTCTGAAAGGAATCTTTCATTGAATCTGTAATTCTTCTCCACAATGGTTGTTCCGGAGCCCTTCTGATGTACCCATAATTGTTTTGAGGTTTTCCAAATTCGGGTCTGTAATAATTGTATCTATTAAAATTATAGTCAGTGTTATCGTAATACTTATTGTGTCTGTAACTTTCTCTAGTAAGGTAATCGTCACTGTTCTTGTAGGTTTCTGTAGTGGACATTGCCGGCTCCATCGCGTAGGGTGATCTGTCACTGTGGGGATCGTCGGTGTAATATATGACCTTTTGTGGTTTCTTCGGAGCTGCCCTACTGCTTTCTTTTGGCAAATTTTGGGAATTGGTTTTTGCCGGCTGAACTCCAAGCTCTGGGTGAGCGTACTGCAGTACTGGGTTTCGGGCGCCGTCACTAAAAGCGACGGGTGCTACCAAGGCCTCAGCTTTAGGAGTGTACATTTGTGAAGCGGGGTAAATTTGATTTCCAGGATGTTGCAACATCCTTCTTTGTAATCCATCTGGGAACCTCACATTATTTTCCTTTTCCGACCGAGAACTTCTTCCTCCGAAGTAATCCCTTTTCAACTCGTGATCATTTATTTGCTTAATATATTCGATGAGCTTGGAGTTCGCAACGCGAGAATTATCTGTTTTGGTGAAAGGTCCGTATCCTTTGCGTAGGTAATCATTTAATATTAGGTTTTTCTTGCTGTACGTTGGATTGTCACTGGTCAAGAATGGTCCAATATTGTCGCTGAGTACCATCGTATCTGACCTTAAGTTATCGTTCGTCGTGAATGGTCCGATTCCTCTGTGACTTGTTTCTGGAAAGTTGTCTTCTTTCATAAATGGTCCGAAACTCCTTAAGTCTTCCTCGCTTTCGCTTTCAGTTTCAGGGTAAGCAGCTTTTGGTTTGTAACCAACGGGATATGGAAGCAGTTCACCGTTTATCACTCTAGCGTTTCTCCATGTTTTTGAATCTGATTCGTCATCGGGCATTCGAACTCCGTGAATTTCAGGAATTCCGTCGTCGCCAATTTTCAAAATTGATTTTCCTCTTTTGAAGTTGATGTCTTCGGGTGTTCCTTTTATAAACATGGGGTCAGATTGTATGAAAACTGGTTTAGGCACTGAAGCAGAACCGAAGTCTTCTTCGTTGACTTTTGTGCTGACAACCTCGATGTGAACCGGATTCCTATCATTTTTAGTGACAATGCTCGAAGCGTCATCATCTACGTGTCTCGATTGCGATCTCGCCTCGGCGTAGCTTGCCGATGTGATATAAACAGGAGAGTTAAAATTGTTTCCAGAACTTTCGCTGAACAACGACAATATTTCGGGATTATCGGCTTTAGAGTTCTCCTCACCTTCATCGCTGGTTTCAATCGGTTCGGAAGGGGACACGACTGGCGACCAATTACCGTACTCAGCTTTGACAATGGGCGATTCGTCCTCGTTCTTTTGTTGATTGAGATAATACTTGTTGAAACTTGTTATTTTTTCTTTGATGTTGTCGTCAAGCGTAGGTTCATTTTTTATCTTTCGCCCCTCTCCCGATCGACTACGCATCGGCTCAAAATCTCCGTGAAACAGAGGTTGTGAAGCGACGAATGGTTTTGGTGTAGTTTCTTCTATAACTGTTTCTGTTTTGGTCACATTTAATTCGCTTTCAGTTGTAGTAGGCACGGGCGTAGTCGATGACGCTTCAGGTTGTGGTGTGTTTGACTTACCGTCTCTCTTCTTCACTATTAGTTGGGCTACTTGTCCCGATTTCGTCATCACGTTCAAGGTCTGAGTGTCGTCTGGATTCAGACTTTTCGCCACCCTGAGTTCTGTTCTGGTTGTTTTTGGTTGCATAGTCCTCCGCCCAAAATTTCTCAGTGTTGTTATATTGGCGTTTCTTTCTCTCATCGCCAGGGAGCTGCACGACACTACCAGCACGAGGACTGCGCAAAGCAGAATAATCGATTTTCCGGCCATCTGAAAATAAAAAAAACGAAATAGCTATTAAAATTAATGCAATTTATTTTGGGATGACTGAAACTAGATGTTATTTGCGAATTATATCGATATTTTGATTAAAAGAGCATAAACAAAAAAAGGAGAGAATGTTCTTAGGTTTTCACGGCCACTCAGAATCTTCCGGTTTGTGTCTTCTAGGGTATTATGTCGTGTTATTACGACATTTCTGGCAGACGTTTCCGATCCCATTGCAGAGTCCATCATTAGAGCTGATGTGTTATTGTTGGTGTTGTGGTTTAGTATTGGCTTGCAATACCATGTCGAAAGCAGGGTGAGAACGTTGTCAGTGTTGTGTTAAGTATTGCCAAGCAATACCGTGTAGAGAGCTTGGTGTTTCTGTGTTACGTGGCAATACCGTGTCGGAGTCATGTGCTGTGTGTATGTTTCGTCTATTGTCTGATCACTATATCTGCGGGAACTGCGATGAGATTGACTTTGAAGCGCCGGATACCAAGATGTTTTTAATTTGAGACCATCATCTCTATTAATATTTATCGGGTGCTTGTAGATTTCGAGTGCTTTCTTGATAAGACACGTGACTCTTGGTTTTTTTTTTTAAAAAAAGGAGGCTCAAAGTGTTGGTAGGATCCAATGATGCCTGTTCTGCTGGAAGAACAGGTGTCAATATATGCCGAGAAATGCCAAGTTGCGTAACAACAACAACAGTAGCATCAATTACAACTCTCTAGCGTCCTCGTCGCAAACACTGGAAATGTGACGAAAGTATCGACGGCGCCGAAAAGAGAAGGCGACCGCGAAAGACGCGAAAGAATAGATTAACCAGATACTGGAAGATGGTCCTATTAAGTGCCGCAATCGTCGAACTTGCATGCGAAAATGTCTGATGTGGATGAGACGGGAGTTATGTGTCAGGATAGAAGTGTGTGGTGCTTTATCCCCTGCCTACCTCTTCGGGAAAATGGCGTGATGGTTTGTTAGATAGTATAGTGGTACATCTTTCCTCTCTTTTTCTTGCAATCTGTGGCAGTGATTTCGTTAAAATGGACCGAAATGCGTAACAGGAAATAAGACGCGCGCAATTTCAATTAACCAATGAACGCACGCGATGGAAAAAAATCATCATTTATAAACAAATCTACAGCAAGTGGCATCACAGCGAAGAAGCACACTTCCAACAGCTTCTGATTTTGTATATATGTACGTGGCTGGTGTCAAGCTTGTGGATGTTATAACTCTGATATATTTTTGCTTATATCTTCGAAACTATCCAATAAATACTTAATTTTTTTTTTTACGTTAATATAAACAATAACTACCCTTAATGATAAAAATTCTCAAATTTTTGTGATTATTTTAAAATATTTATTCAAAGTTATCATACAATATGTACGGCGGCACGCTATCGCCATCTACGAAAATAAATAAAAAACATATAATTGACCAAACGCATTTCTAAACAAAATGCGTATGTAGGCATACGATACCTGCTTAGTGCGTCAAAATTTAATAATAAATAAATGCACATGCATTTTATTTACTTGTTTTTACTTATTAATAAATAAACAGGTATTAGCTTTTTGAAATTTTGATGTTATTTTCCGTCGCTGCTCAATTGATATTTTTCATTGTGAGATGTCGAATGTTGCACATCATATGCGACTACTGTGAGGCTCGCTCGTTGTTTTTTATACCGAAATTTCTCAGCCAGGAAACGAACTTTTTGCAGGGGTGGTTCGAGGTCTGTCCGATATTTTCGACGTCACACAGATCAATGACGCTCCGCTCTAGGAGGCGAACCCAGGCCTCCATTTCCGCAGAATCTCGGCCGCGAATTGAGCGTAGCTAGTTTCCCATGGCCGGCATTGTGTCGCATCCTGCTCGAACAATCCGATACAATACCAGTTTGAGCATGGGAAGACGAAGATTTGAAGATTGCGTTTCTGCACGAAGCCAGTTTATATTTAGAACATTTCTGCAAGCGGCTTTCTTCGGCGGCGAGCTGGTCGGAGCCGCGGATGCACCCGCTGCATGGCGATGCGCCTAATTTATTGTTATTTATGCAGCCGAGAGAACGGGCATTTTAGTATGAGTGGCGTTCAGGTACGGCTGCGACGACAAACCGTGATTTCATTTCACATCATAACAATCGACATGTAAAAGAAAATTTCCCATATTTTTATTGTAAGTCCTTTGTATGCAAGACCTCGGTTTCAATTTCACAACAAACAAAATTATTTTACAGAATAATAACCGGCTGTTGTTTAGTAGCAATTTTAAATAAATAGATAAATTCTAAGAAGATTTTTCGTCTACCGGTTTCGAGACGTACGTACCCGTCTCTTAGTCAGGACAACCACTATAGTAGCATGTAAATAACACCACATATCACACCATAGTAGATACTATTCACACACTAACACCTAATCACATCTTAGACTGTGGCATAATTAAACAGTTACAGCTGTTGTGAACAATTGATAAAACAAAACACTGCGCTTAAAAATAATTGACCACACATTTGACAAAGGGGGATTGTTTTTCATCAGGATAATACGTGACTACACGTGGCAATGGTGACCAAACTTAATTGAATTAGCATGTTATTAAAAGCACCCGCCTTACTCTCCAGATAATGATAAAAAAAATCAAAAACGTCCCTTGACTCATTTTTGGCGTTAAGTCATAGAAAATATTCTTTTATGGAATATATATGCTCGTAAAAAGGTAGACGACAGTTATACCTAACAAACGATAGAAATTATACCTATCATTGATTAAAAAAATAAAAATTTTCATTTCTCATTAAAAGAGTCAACATTATGAATCAAACAATATTTTTTCATTTAGCAATACAAAAGTAATTTTGTTATTTTGTTTGGGTTACATTTTTGTTTTCTCACTCTTTCTGTGCATTTAATTAAGATAAAGATAGACGCGTTGGAACTAAGTATGCAAATTAACAATAATTTCACGTAACTTAAATAGATAGTAAAAATCTTTGCACTCTTAAGAATACATATAATCGTTTTATAGCCATTAATAATAAAACAATATATTTTTTATTCGCAATAAGGCACTTGATTTTTCAATGTCTTTTAGTATAGAGTAAGAATCAGCGACTGCTAGATTTAGGATTTAGTATCAAACATGAAATATTTTTTGTAAATGTACACTATAGAAGGTGTGGATATTGTGACATTAGAGTTAGGGGGATTTTGGCAGATAACAGGTAACACAGGTATAAAAAACGTGAAAGCAAAACGTTAAAATATTGAAGGTATCGTTAATATTGTTAAATAGTGGCCAAATTAGAATACATAAAATTCAGATTTATTATTATAACGTCTGGCGGAAGAAGTGACCCTCTAAAACCACCTAGCAATCATTAAATATGAGTGCATAGTACTGTCCCGTTAAACATATTAAAAATCAGGTTTGCTATTTTTACGTTATATTTACTCATTTTTTCTGTACCTGTATTACCTGTTATCTCCGAAAATCCCCCGAACTCTAACTAACTAGCCAACTTATCATCACGCCGTTTCCTCGCGGGGGTAGGCAGAAAGGATAGGCGCCATACCTTTCTGTCCTGACATACAACTCTCACCTCATCCACATTCATACATCTTCGCATGCAAGTTCGACGGTTGGTGAGGCTTCTAACCATCTTCCAGTATATGATTAATCTGGTCACGCCACGTCTTCCGCTGTCGCCCTATCTTTCTGGCGCCGTCAACACTTGCATTATATATCTTTCTTACCATTCTTTCCTCATTCATTCGCTCAACATGCCCAAATCATCTGAGTGACCCTATTTTAATTCTATGAATTAGGCTACGATCAGCTTTACATTCATTCCTATTATCTTCATTCTTTACTCTATCATACATGGATTTGCCACACACACGTCTAAGGTATCTCATCTCCACTGCACTCAGTCTCCTTACGTTCTTCTTCTGCCAGCTCCAGGCTTCACTTCCATACATCAGTGTCGGTACCAGAACTCCAATATGTACCGCTAGTTTTGCTTCGGTAGACATATTTCTATTAGAAATTATTGCATACAAAGCACCGTTCACCCCATTCCCCGCAGTCACTCTCCTCTCGATATCTTTCTCGATATTCCTCTTCTATCGAACATACTTCTCAAGTACACAAACTCATCTACTTGTTACAAACATAGCCTACTAGTATTTCACACGTTGTCATACTTTCGTCCGTCTCGAATACCATCACTTTTGACTTGTTTACATTCATAATGAGGTCACTTTCCTTGCATACATCATACATCCTGCTTACTAGACTTTGTAAGTCGAATTCGAATGTCGTAATATCCAAATCTTCTTACCTACTACAGTGTAAATGTAGAGAAAATATTTCAGGTTTGATACTATAACGTAAGTATAGCGGTCTCTGGCTCTTATTATGGTAGGTTATAGGTAAACAAACAATACAATACATTTCTAATATTTCAAACTCTCAGTTGGCATTTCTAATCCGAGACATCGTTCACGACATCCATGTCGTCTCCGAACTTTCTATTTTTGCGGTTGGCAACACTTCGTGTACAATATTTGTAAACGGAATTTGCAGCTTATAATTTGGTAGCGAAAATATTGAAAAAAGAGCGCTAAAATATCGAGTATTGAGAGAAAAGTAATGCGGGCCGGCGAGTGTGAGAGAAATGTCAATTTTTTGTTGCAGTTGATTTCTAGTTATAAAGATGTGTTCGAACATTGTCCAGCGAGTTAGCGTTGGAACGAACATTCACTTTCGTAAAGGCTGAGTGACATCTATGTTGAATAAAAGTCAAACATATTGCGAGCAAACTTGATTTGCAACACAATTCTTAATTGTGTTACTGCAGTAGGTATTCATTATGTTTATTAACATAATTTATAATTCATAATCTTTATAGAATGTATTTACTTTGTACTATAAAGTCACTATGGACTATCTACCACAGTCAAAACGACCTTTTTACCGCCTGTTAAATTAAAAAAATAAAAATACTGAGTAAAGTGACCAAGTCTAAGATTTTGAATAGGTTCAAACATATGGTTTTAATGTTGTGTATACCTATACTATCATTTTATAAATAATATATTCGGTCGTATTCTGAAAATAACGAGATTGTTATTTGGCGATTGTTACCCCAACACTAAAAAATAGAAAAACTCAAACACATCTGTCAAATGTCAATATTTATATTTTATATAATATTTCCAAAAACTTATATTTTAGATAAAACTTTTAGATAAATATCGCTTCAACATCAAATACATCGAATATTTATCGCTACTTAAAGATCTCAAGTCTTTCTTAACTCTAACATCGAAATTTCTACACGTTTTTTCAATATAAAAATCATCACAATCATTACAAATCATCAAGGAATCATCCGTATCCTTGTTATTTAATATGTTTTTTTCATATATTTTTTTTGATACTTATTACATATACATACGCCAAACTGCACAGCAGTTTTACGGCATGGTTGCCTTCAATATTTGACAATAATTTTTATTTTATAATGAAGATTATAGTGTAGATCATTATTGAGTATTGCATGAGTGTTACAAGTGATACATGATATATAATTATAAATTTCTATATTTCTAATTAAGATAAATTATAGAAATCGAAGCTATTTATTTATATGGGGAAATGCGAAAATTTTTCCCTTCAAATAGCTTCGTCTCTGTGGGGTTTCTATAATTTATCTTAATTAATAATTATCTATCTATGGACAAAATCCAGTAATTCTATTCTCAGAACATACCTACATATAAATATATTGTTAATTTATTTTTATTTTTCTCTTTCCCTGTTAACTACCTCGTTTTATTTAGTCCGTCTAGGATTGTATTCTAGGCGCTAAACGAAGTCGCACTGCTTTATTTCTGAATGAAAACACATTCACGGTAATAATACAATTTTTAGAATTTTGTAATAATGAACTACAAGTCATCTTACATATCCACTTAAATATTTTTTAGCAGCCCGACTTTCTTGATGCAAATCGAATTGCAGAACACGATAACTACCTGTTGCAATATCAACATTGGGGTACAATGCTCGCCTGCAGGGCGCCTAGCGGCCGCGACTGGTGTCGGACAAGAGAGAGGAGAAAAATATGTGTAGGTACTAGCTTACAAATCCAGCAACTGCGGTTATGTTGAGCACCGCAATTATTGTATATATTGTAAGACAAATGGTACTGTTTAAATTACTACAAACACGTCCGTTTACTGTACAAGTGTTTGCGGCGCGTTAACATGCAATCGAGAGAAACACACCGAGAGAAATCCCGCCATACGCCATTATTTACTATAATATCCTGTCGATTTATGCGCATTCTGTCCTTTATATTTCGAATATTCCACTCGGGTTATTTTCGATACAATGATTTAATTGTGAAAAAAAATATGGTATACAAGATAAAGCACTTGAGTGACAGATATCAAATAACTAAATTAGATGATCACACATCAGATCCAAAAGCAAATGAACTTGATGTACCACAGGGGTCCGTCTTGGGACCATTATTATTTGTCATATACATAAATGACATTACATCATTACTAAATAAATGTAAAATAACGCTTTAATTTACATAGACGATAGTGACCTGGAAACAGTGATCTACAACATAAATAAAGAAACGGAGGAAATATCAAAATGGCTCCATTTCAGCAAACATAAATTAAATGTTTCAAAAACAAAATGTATGATAATTGGAAGCAAAAAAAGAAAAAGAACAATGAGATATTAGAAAACGTAGACAGTATAAAATACCTAGGTGTAATTATAGATTCCGAAACTAACGTTTACAAAAATATTGAGTATGTTGTGAAGAAAATGGGAAATAAGTATCCTTACTTTGAAGAGTAAGAAGATATATAACTAAAAATACAATATAAGGAGGATTATATAAATATATAAGGAGGTTTAAACAGGAGTGCAAAAATTTTATTGTAAAAACTTTTAAATGAATAGATGGAATGCAATGTGTTTAAGTGAAATCACGTATTAGCCCACACAACATTATGTGTGGAACTAAATAATTAAGATAAATAAATACAATACTCTTCTTCTTATAATATTTCGGGTTTATTGTCATTGATTTGCGTTATCTTAACTTAATTATGTCTAGCCGGCTACCTTATATATGTACTTATTATATTTTGGCATGATGAATTATTATGTAAAACATGTACACACTAGCTGTAACCCGTCAAAAATGACGGAAAACTGGTTCGCGTCTTTGCTAATAGTTGCTTTATAATATTTAAATTACGGACGTTACACGAAGTTACGGAGAGACAGACAGACAGACTTTTTCTAGCAAACTGTATTTTCTATCAAGTGATTTCTGAGTTTATCTCGACACTCGCAGATATATATCTCATTCCTTGATTACGAGAGATTACTCATTTTTGTTCATCCCAAGAGCACAATTTTTTTAACCTTCTCGAATGTATTCCAGCGATAAAGAGATCTAACAAACAGTGTTATCCTTACTGAAAGAAACTCGCGTCATGGTTTAGCAGCAACGCGTCTCGCTTTCCAAGAATTTCGCTGAGGCATCGCGGGTATTCCGTGCGCATAATGTAGCGACCAGAGCAGTCGATGCAATGCGCAAGTAGAAACGAAAAATAAATCAATTCTCTACCAGACAGATGCGGAGACGTACTATCTAGCAGCGCACGCATTTTGGTTTGTTTGTAGCATCGTAATACTGTATGTCCGAATTGTTAACAGTGAAAACATTGGGATAGGGCATTGTTATCTTCGCGTCATCTAAATCCAATATTAACTCGATCTTTTGATATCAACAAGCGTCTCACTTTTCCAGTGATCTCCACAAAGTAGCTAAAGATGCTCATTTATTTATTTTGAATATTGCAGGTCCTTCTTCATTATCTTTATCAAAATTAAATTTTCATGTAAGTAGGTATTTCATTATTATTAATTTCTCATATATAATTTTTATATTTTGATTGTCTATATATAGATTAAAGAATTTAATTTGTTAGTATACAATTGGTATACAATTGTATCCTGACAAAGGGGCCATGGGCTCTGAAACATGTTGATATTTTTCAATACAAAAGTGGTGAAAACAAAATTCATTTTTATTAATTATATTAATAATATCACCACAAATTTATTTTGCTATTTTTGGAGAATTAATATTTGAAACATAGTTATTAGCTTCTTTTTTATATGTTTGACGCATTTATTTGCCCCTTTTATGTTATACCTATGTTCTTATTTTTCCTCTTCCACCGCTTCCCTTTTCATTTGGGGTCTTATTACTTTTCTTTACCACGATTCTGGGCCATCGCTTCCTTATGCCTACTGGTAAAAAATACAAAATAAATAAATCATAAATATATACTACATAAAAATTTATTTAAAGCTGTTGAACGCGATAGAACAGGTTATATTAACCTATTGAGTAAAATATAAATAAAAAAAGATGAAACCAATCCATTCTTTCATAAAATTTCTAGATCAATTTAGATTTTACTCAATAATTATTTATTATTGCACCGCGATTAACGCGGAACGTGATTTCATTATAAATTTCATATAATATAAGTAGCAAATTAAACCATCATATAAGATTTCTCTCGTACATTAGCCAATTAACCGCTGCTCTAGTAATCAGAGAATATACTCGTTACATCTAAAGGAAACAGTTATCCAACACGGCCGCCATCTTGTACACGGCGAATCCGAGTGAAATTGCGCGCGATCCCCCGGCCGAACGTAAAAATCGTTACATCCGCTTGCGTCTTGCGAATGTCCGCGAATCCGGATACTCTTAGATCCGCCGCTCTCAGCTGCCCGACGCAGCAGCGGTCAGTCAAACACTTTCTTGGCGCGTTGCCGCCGAATCGCCATCTTGCCGCGGTGAAATTGAAATTTCCCGCCGACCGACGCCACGGGTCAAGGAGCGATGTGGAACGTGGAGCGGATATGGACATGGCGAAATACCCAACTTAGCGCGCATTTAAATGCAAAATGATTAAGTATTATTAAATGCAACAGTAACTTACAGAGTGTAATGCTATTGCTTGCCCAACGTAACTTGGCGTGCGGCGAATTTGGAACTAAAACCCGCCCCGCCCGCACCTGGCGGTAACCCCTCGCCCTGTCATTCAGTAATTTTGTATTTGCTCGGAAGCTGTGACATCTTGATTACCAATATATACTGAATTATTATGTCCAAAACATCCTAAACAGTCCGGGATGGTGCAAGAACAATTGCCAATAAAGTATTAAAGTTTTGCGATGCTGAAAAAGCGAATAATGGACCGATATTACCGTCGGACAGTTTGACAGATAGAACGGCCGCCATTACTGCATGGCTTCTTTAGTGCTGTCCGACCAAATTTCTGTATTTAATACACACCGGTCACCGGACATTCTGTACATTATGTATTGTGTAATAAATTTACACCCTGACAACTTCTGTTATGCGACAGGGACGCCCTCCCTCGCACGCCAAGTTATACGTACGTCTATATATAAAGCATAGCTGAAACAATAAAGAATGGGTCGCTGAGACACTTTGGTAGTGAGGAGAGAAGATGATTGTCTTCTTCAACTTTATTTATGTTTATGTTTATGTTCATTTATATTGCGCCGTTTTTGCGTAAGAGACGCTTCAAGGGCGCTTTACAGATGCGACATCCCGAAAAATTAGTTTTTAGGCTCTTCTTGAAGAGTTACTGGTTCTCCATAGAACGCGACACTGGAGGAAGCTGATTCCACATAGCTGGGCCCGCAAAGCTGAAAGCGCGTTCCGCAAACTTGGTTTGTGTGTTTGTGCAGGAGTTTCCTCTTGCTGAATTTCAGCTATCTCCCCACCGCTTCGGGGTTCCCCCGATGGATGCGGTCTATCTGGTACGCCATGCAGAGCTATGTATCATAGTCTTGTTGTATTCATTCTCTGTACATGTTGGTACCAGTATCGTCGACGCTATCGCCCCCATCTGACCACACCTTGAACCTCGCAGACCTTCCGGATTGCTGTATTTCTCACGCGATTATGCAATGTCTTTCCAGCAATAGCACGCAAATTCATTTCAGTTGTTCTTAGCATGCTATTTGTCTTGACAGTGTCCGCCCTCCTTCAATACCATATGTGAGGATAAGTCGCATAGAGGTCTTCTAAATACGTATCTTGCTCTGTTTTCACATCTTTATTCCTCCATGCAACATCTCTCAGGCAGCCTACCACAACTGCAGCATCTACCCGAGGCCTAACTTCTTTTGTTAGGTCATCAGAGCTCAGCATTTCATTGCCAAGGCATTTTAAATGGGTTACTTGTTCAAAGGGCTCATCACTGAGAATCTGCACTCTAATCGGTCTTTGGAGATGAAGATGATTTTAAAGATTTTTTTTAATTTCAAGGCAAAGGAAAGAGAGTCATATAAAAAATAGCATCTGAGATATCTATAATATATATCTTGATAAACTAACATTGTGTAAACCACACTGATTGAAATTTACCTAATTGCATTAGATCCACATTTTATACTAACAATAACCTTAAATATGATCCATTAAATTATTCTGGAATAAATAAACTTAATTGTAATGATTGTTCACTATTTTATATAGGTAAAAAGGCACTTTGCCTTAATATTAGAATAGAAAAACACCTAATATGTCTTAATTTCTCAGAATTCTCAAACCGTCTATTGGAAACGGGCCAAACTTTAAAAAAAGAAAAGGGCATCGAAATTCTACATGAAAATAATAGAAGCCTTAGGCCAGATAATTTTAAGTGTTAGAAATAAAAAAATTAATACACTAATTAAATTTAACGAATAATCCATTGTTTAAAATTCCCCATTTCAATGTCTCAGTGTCAAATTCCAGCCTTCTCCAACATCTAACACTTGACTCTTACAAATTTATTTTATGGAAGTTATTGTGCGAGGATACATTTCATGATCGAAACTGGTAGACCGGTTTGAAATCAGTATGGTTTATACAAAGTATTGTGACAAGATGGTGAACCTACTGAATGTTGACAACAATACAACGACGTCACGCAACGCTAGGGTTAGTCATCTGTGACCGCATTCTCTCCCCCGAAGACAACAAGTCATTCCATTACGTACTAAAAACTACATTGGAAACGTCTAGAACGCTCTACAGGCTTGTAGTAATCTCCAGAACAAATCTCTCGAAGGAATTTATCTGTAAAAAGCTCACGCAACGCGAGGTCAGTAAATTAATTTAGTAACGATTAGTGTGTGACATTTTGGCATTAGAACCAGTGTGACTAATGATTCGTGACGGTGTGATATAACAACACGCGATACTACCAACAGAGCGAGCACATTGCGACCAGCAGTGATACCAGCGAAAGTGAATAAAGAAACACCGGGGCGAGAATTTTCTGCGTGCAAACATTGAACGGAGTTTACTAGAACGTGATCAAAGCAATAGAAACAGCGTTAATTAGTGACAGGGACGGTGCCAAGATGAATAGGAATGAGCTGGGCTGCTTTTGGCAAACTCAAAAATATATTTGAGAACAAAGAGATCCCAATTATCCTAAAAAGAAAAGCTTTTGAATCATGCATACTGCCAGTGATGACGTATGGATTAGAGACTATGGCTCTTACAAAGAAAAGTGTAGAAAAGCTCAAATGCGCGCAACGATCCACGGCGAGATCCATGCTTGGAGTGAGCCAAAGCAGAACTAGAGTAGTGGATATCATGGATCGTGTAGCGAAGCTAAAATGGCAATGGGCAGGACTGTACGGCCTCCCAGAGTTCTGACCTTGGGAGAATAAAAGAGGCATCGGAAGACCACAAAAGAGATGGGCAGATGATATAGTCGCTATGGGGGGAAAGAAATGGCTACAATTAGCAAACAACAGGGAAGAATGGAAAAATAAGGAAGAGACCTATATCCAGCAGTGGAAAGACAAAGGCTGATGAAAAAGAAGAAAGGACAGAATAATAATAAACTCAAAACTAATATAATATGATATTTATTAACCAGCTCAGATGTTTCACATCAATTTGTTGCAACTATGTATGGAGAATTTATTATCAAGTTGAGGCGCTCCTCGCAGTCACCGCGTCATGCGGAGAAAACGTTACTCGTGATAATTTACGTTAATTTCGTGTCACCGTTACCCTAAGTATAACAACGCGTCATTATTTAAACAGTTTTGTTTCGAGTAAAACAAATGTACACGCCAAAACAAATAATGTCGTTATATTTTCGGAAAATTGTCTTGCGCAAAAAATTATCAACCGTAGACCGAAATATGATATTAAGTGATTATGCCAATTTAATTTTTCGTGCTCGCTTTTATTTCTTTGTCCATGTTTTAGAATACAAAGACATTTTTTTTACATTGTATTCTGAACACGTAATTTTTTCTCACACCATAACCCGATGAGTCAATTTCTTGCGACTTTCTGGCAACGCGCGCAAGTGCTATATATTAATGTATGTCTAAACCTGTCCTAAGACCCGCCTTTGACATTAGGGCACTCTTCGGTGTTCGATACATCTATTTTAAATTGTAGACAGTAAGTAAAGTACACATGTAATACATGCTGTGGAATCATCTAAGCTCAGAAATCGCATCATCACAAACCAAAACTTCTTTGAAACCAGATTAGAGCAAATTTACCTTCTTCAAAACCTACTTTAACCCTTGCTTGTCCCTATCCTTCTCCTGCTCGTTCATCTCATCATTGAGTTTGTTTTGTCACTGTAACATTGTATACCAGAAATCTATTTAAATTGTACCTTTGGTTGGAAGTAATTGCCAACGGGCAATACACCCACCATGGTTATTTTATATATACTTCTTATTTTTTTCTGTTGCTACAGAAAATTACATCTTCTGGGATGACGAGGTCCACCAATCCCTCCATCTTTTTGATGATCTTCCCGGTAGGCGTCGTCCAGAGGGCATTTCATTCGCTGCTATATGCACGAGTCTACCACTGTCCGTTCTGGTTACGGGATCCAGCCAAAATCTCCTCCTGGATCTACTCCATCGCGCTATGTCCTCTATTTTGCAAGTTTTCCTTATGTCTTCATTTCGGACACGGTTACGTAGAGTTTTTATATTAATGGATCGCACCTTCATTTCAGTTGTTCTAAGGAGTCTTTTGGTGCCAAATATATATATTAAAGGTGATTAAATAAATAATATAGAAAAAAAGCGTCCCATAGATTCTCATCATGGAGTGCGCTGGTGTAGTAAGCTGGTGCGCCCGCGTGCTGCTGTCCACATGCGCAGTTCTTGTCCTGGCGCACTTAGGATATCGCTTTTTAGGTTGTGACAGTGCTCTTATCAGACCTTTCAGCTTACAGCAGTTTTCTCTCGTACTTTGTACAAATTTGTGGCCAAACAAGTGAAGACAAATCCGAGCATTATTACGTCTTTGCCTTGTGTGTCTGCCTTAATACCGAAGCCTGTATTTAACTAACCCACTTTTCTCTCTCTCTCCGACTCTCTTGATATTTTTACAGGTTTTGTATGATTTATAGGTTTTGATGGACTATTTTTCTGTTTAACCAGACTAATTTAATCGCAGTAGTGACAGAGTGTGGTAGAAAATTCATATTTTTATACTTAATGCATCCTTTTCTTCCTTGTCTGGATCTTCGTATTCAACTGCCTAATTATTGAGTATCATGACACCAGGATTATAATCTGTTGTTGTATTTATAATTTTCCTATACAGCCCGCAATTCGTGTAAGTACGATAGCCTGGAGAATCTTTGATCTGGTTCGACTCTGCCTTGATTTTTTTTTGTAATTGTAATTTTTTGTATGCATTGTACGGACAGCAAATAGCCTTTTCTTGACAGCAATGCCGTGCTGAATTGCTGCCATACTGCTTTGTGGCATAGCATGGATGCCATGTAGCATTAAAAAAGTGCGCACCTGATTGCAAACGTAATGGTCCTGGGCAAGCGGTGGGTTGCCATTTACTGGTCTTCCATCTTTCTAGTCGCTACCATCTTCTCTGCGAGTTACTTGACTGAGAAATTAGGAGATGCTTCCTAGGTTAATAGTTGATAATCTATCACGAATCTTGAGTTGAAAATTTTTTAAGGGTTAGTGCGCACTACTGCACAAGGGATTCTAAGCATGCATGTCCAGTAGTACCTATTTTCTTCTGCACAACGTCCATGTTTCCACTCCTTAGAGGTTTATGTAAAAAACAAGAGACTCGACAAGTCTGTTGGCTCTCAACTTAGTTCAACTATTATTGGTGTTAATTATGACAATAGAAACGAGAAAATGATCTCGGAAGTCCATCTTCCACTGCTCGAGCTGCTTTCCAAGATGCCCGAATGACCTGGGCATGTGCATTATATTTGCACATCTCATCAGAAAGTGGACGAGATCTCCCGAGGATGCCGCCATGTCGCTAATGCACTGGTATTATGCACTTGCAGTGTCCAAACACTCGCCAGCGAGAAAGCTCCGAGGGGAAAATGGAGCCAGGTACATTTCTCTTGCGCAAACAGTTCTGAATAGAAAATGTCTCCGTGTGCGTGTTATGATGTTGTATAAATCACCGGTGTCATGTCATTCAATTGAATATATTTTAATGATTCGTGTTTCGATTAACCAGAGTCATTGACGCAGCGGTTTATGTTCTGATTTGTGGTCACGACGAGAAATACAATATTATCCTGTCAACGAGTTTGACTAATATTATTAGGAAGTGACCCACCTCTACTACTTTTGGATCACAGTATGCTCAAAAAATATTTGGTGAAATTTTTAAGTTTTAATGCTATAATATGTGCATTGCAAGGATGGTAACCAGAATCAGACTGTCTATTTTAGTTTGCATAATATTTATTTACTATAATAATATACGCCCTAAATTGGGCTTTTACACAATATAAAATACAAAATATTCGATTATCATAGCTGTTTAAATATTGTTTAAGTTTATTTTTTTTTTAGTGTTAAGTTTTTTTTTTTTTTTTAAATAGAGATGCGAACATGGAATACGTGTCACATCAATATTCTTACTATTTTCAAACTAAGCTAAACGCTTGTGCTATGAAAATAGGACCAACTTGCTAGTTTGGAGTGAGGTTCGAACCCGCTACCTTTGGATCACGAGGCGAGTGTCCTAACCACAAGACCAACAAGCTACTCATGTATATGTGTATATAAGAGAAAAATGACAAAAATTGAGAGAATAACAATAATATAAATACTTACAATAAATTATAAGTCCATAAGATGAAAATGATAAAAAATGAAGATTGATTTGTTTTTATATGTACAGAATGTACGAGCATTAATTATGTCAACAGAGCTGTATTAATTACTTAGGCGGTGCAATCTATGTATAGGTCTAAACGTATAATAATATACATACGATACGCGCTTTGGTCTTGTTGGTAATGCACCGCAGGATTGCTGGTAAACAAAAAGATAAATTAAAATAAACTCAAATTCACTTAGTTTAAACCGCTATATTTTTGGCAACACCAACTGTTTTCGGAACCACAGTCCTTCTTCAGTCCAATCTACAAAACAATTCATCTTGCTGTTGATGTCTGTGACGCCGAGACTTCCACGAACGCGTGAAATTTTCATTTTGTCTCATAGGGACACTCCTTATGACCATCTCAGCAAGCGCATTTCAATGTTTCTACATGCCTGTTCATTCATAGTCCGGCATTTGGAGCCGTAGTAGGGAGCGGGTCTGAAGATTGTCCGGTATACTTTCCCTTTTCATTTTAATGGCTTTTTTGGAACATTTAGGACTCCCATTATTGATCTTATCTTCATCCATCTCACACTAATTCTATATATTACATCTGCTGTACATCCTCCATCGTTATGGACGAGTGACCCAAGATATTTAAAGGTCTATTCGTTAATGTTTCTCCGTCTAGTTGTATTACGGGAGCCGCAGCATTAGTATTATATTTTTTATATTGAAATTTCTTTATTGAAGATAAATATTAAAATAAAACACAAATTACTTTGTTTTCACCACTATATTAGATTAAAAAATCTACATGTTTCGAGAACAATGTTCTCTTCGTCAGGATTATTGTGTACTAATCTTAAAAGTTGAAACAAGCAAATATGTTACGGTGAAGGGTCGGTTGAGGGGGTAGGTGAGGGGAGGGGGGGGTTCGAGGTGTCAATTATTATGGGTCATTTGGAATGTTAAGTGGAATATATTACATACCCCACATTACATACAATTTATATTGGATATAAATTGGATAAATAAATTGGATTCCACATTTGGAATGTCCCCAGTAAAGTAATACTTGTGTTTGGGAACAGGAGTATGATACATAAGAGCATGAATGAATAACTATGTATGAGTAATTCCCATTTTTGAAAAAAACCAGTGTGACTATCATTTTTCCAAGCTGAAGTACTTAAATACCGGGATCGTGATTTATGTTCACAAAATATTAGTAATATATTGTAACGAGCTGTTCGTTGACATTTGACAGTTCCATAGAAAAGTGTTACATGCGCAGAACGGCAGGCCGGTATGCCCAGTGGTTGAAATAAGAACTAACATGATTTATAAATAGCGAAGAAATGGAAGGGTTCTTACCCAAGTAGAAAAACAAAAGAGAGCTGTTCTTTTGTGTTTGAATAAAAAATAGCAGTAGATTGCGTTGCGAGCGATTGTAAAATGTGAGAGATAATGTACAAGCGATAATAAAAGATTTATTTTACGAGTTGTGCCATTTCATTTTTCGAGCGAGCCACGCCACGTAACAACTGGCGTCAGAAGCGGGATTTGGGAGATTTTTAAGAAATCAGCGTGAAGATCGTGGCACAGGAAGAAATGGCAACCATGGAGGTATTTACGGATGTGGAATGCGATATGATAATGAAGATGCTGGAAGAACTGGAGCGGAAACGCCAAGAAGACAAGGAAGAACGGGAGCGGAAACGCCAAGACGACAAGGAAGAACAGGAGCGGAAACGCCAAGAAGACAAGGAAGAACAGGAGCAAAAATTGGGAATGTTGTTGGACGTCAAATTAGGAGGCATCAAGGAGCTTAGGGAAAGTGTTGACAAGCAACAAAAAGAATTGCAGATCACTAAACTGGACGTCAATAATCTTCAAGAAGATATCAAGGATCTTCGACAAGACGTAAAACGTGACGCTGAAAAGACACAACATGAAATCGAGAAACTCCGGGATGAAGTAAGAAATTGCCAGAAGGTTCAAGTAGAGAATGCTACAGGGTCGACAGGGAAAAAGCCTTCTACATTCGACGAACGATGTTTACAGGATAGCAACCACAGGCAGTACGAAACGGCGGCGCCCTCAAACATTAGGTATGACCAAGGAAATGGGACAACACCTGCAGAAATGATCTTCGTCGATAGTGAGAGGCTGATGGAAAATGTGGCCGAGGACCAGGTGGCGATGGAAAATGCAGCCGAGGACCAGGTGACGATGGAAAATGCGTCTGAGGACCAGGTGACGATGGAAAATGTGGCCAAGGACCAGGTGGCGATAGAAAATGCAGCTGAGGACCAGGTGGCGGTGGAAAATGTGGCCGAGGACCAGCTGACGACGGAAAATGCGGCTGAGGACCAGGTGACGATGGAAAATGTGGCCGAGGACCAGTTTGCGATGGACCTCAGCAATACTGTGTACGACGTCGAGCAGCACGAGTTCACTGAACTCAAGATACAGGAGGACATAGAGCCCTGGCCCTTGTGCGTAGTCACCGTGGAGGACAAGCCCATGGTGCAAGTAGGGTACAAAGGGGAGAACAAGAAACTCTCTCCCGATGAAATAAGTCCCATGGTGTTGGACGAGATGGAACAGACGACCGAAGCATACGTGGACCAGAGTGTGAAGGAAGCAGTTCTGGCTATGACAGATTACTTCAGTGACTCTCAGCGACAAGCTATCAGGAATGTGGTCAGGACAGTCAAGCTCAACGTGCTGCAGATCATCAATGAGCTCACTGTGGCGGCGCGGGCTTACGAGTTCAACACAAATTCAAAGGGCAAGCGTAACGTGCTCGTCTTTGACCCAGGTGGATGGAACTTCCAAGTATCGATCTGGATTGCTAATCATTTTTGCTGAGGATTTAAAAAAAAAAGAAATGTTCGAGGAAGCAGAGAGGTTCCGTGCAACGAAGAAGCGAATTGAGGCACGCGATAAGCTGAAAAGAAAATGAATCAATGACGATTGAGATAGATGTGAGAACACGCGCTCGTGTATTGGAGTGTGGCAGCATGGGAATTTGGAGATCTCATGGGGACAACAATGATCCTGTTCGGGACGAACTGTTCGGGACGAACAGTCTTGAGAGAGGGAGGCTGTGTAACGAGCTGTTCGTTGACATTTGACAGTTCCATAGAAAAGTGTTACATGCGCAGAACGGCAGGCCGGTATGCCCAGTGGTTGAAATAAGAACTAACATGATTTATAAATAGCGAAGAAATGGAAGGGTTCTTACCCGAGTAGAAAAACAAAAGAGAGCTGTTCTTTTGTGTTTAAATAAAAAAATAGCAGTAGATTGCGTTGCGAGCGATTGTAAAATGTGAGAGATAATGTACAAGCGATAATAAAAGATTTATTTTACGAGTTGTGCCATTTCATTTTTCGAGCGAGCCACGCCACGTAACAATATATTCATATAAAGGGCGAACACGCGCGTGGCAAATGAGTTATTTTGTTGACAGCGGGCTAACACCGTAGAAGCGAAATCGTGCGGCGGCCCAGAGTATACATCAAAAATTTGCCTACCTGTGAAAAGTGATCTTAAGTAATCATAGCGACACAACCCAGTGAGGGGGGAAATTGGCTAATACATTCCGCAGGGTCCTGATATACCAAACGGTATAGATTTGTATAAAAAATATAACTGGGAAAGGGTTGCGATAAAAGGGGAGGGGGGAAATATCTATTTAGCCGGTGGGTCCTATAGTATTAGTGTGCAAAATTTGGTTCAGATCGGTCCAACGGTGTAGATATGTATAGAGACAGACAGATGGACAGACAGACATTGAGTTTTATTGGTAAAGATTATTCATTTCTTCTGTGTATAGTTTTCTGGGATATTCTGCCGTGTATATGTGACCTCATACATCCACGGTAGAATATCCCAGAAAACTATACACAGAAGATTCCGAACGGCCGAGAAAACCTGAGAACATTCCGTTTTCCGAAAAATACTTTTTAGTGTCCTAGCTTCGTATAGTTCAGTTGCACTATAAATTGTCCCATTCAACGTTTCGTCACTGCAATTACATCAAGTATTAAAATAATGATATCCTAATGGGGTAAGTGATTTTTAAATAATGGAGGATTTAACCCCTATTGTAGGGGTTCTTTGTTTTACCAATTATTCTTACCGATAATTGATTTTGCCTTGTCAAATCAGAAAATAACACATCACATCTCAATGCCCTACAGTGGCGTGCAGCGCATACAAGCAAAAAAGCTGTGCATTAGTAAAGATTCTGGGAAACAAATATTAATTAAATAATCCTTATCTTAAGAAAAAGTTGATTTAAAATTCTAGCCGAAATTCGTCCTACGGCTAGAAGTTTTATTTCCGACTTTTCTGTGCCTAACTTCATGTCAATTCTTCATTTATTTCGCCCAATATTTCATTCCATAGATATAGTCAAGTCGAGAAAAAAACCGTGTATTTTTAAGGCTGTGAGTTTTGTGTAATAGACAAGTAAATTTAGCGTTCTTCTTCGAAAGGTCCTATGCCAGGTGAGAACTACGCGCACGTAATTGCAGAAATGTTATTTTTTACAAATTCCACCCAAAACTTTCGGTGTAAATTCTATGTCTTTTCTATGGTGAATGTAAATACAATACAAATACCATCTGTCATCTGTCGTATCATAACATATAATGATATCATAAAATGTTTAATTTATTTGTGTGAAGAGAAACGTATATCTGAAATTAGTATTGTTCCCGATTTAATTATATATAAATTGTCTTCGAAATATATTGAAATTTTTGGCCGTATTAGCTATACCTACATAAAATATTTATTTATTAAGGAAGTATTGTTTACAATTCTTCTTTTTATAGTGCAGTTATTTTTGTGGATTGAAGCTACTCAAAATAGTTCATTATATATAGTTAAAAAAATTAAAAAATGTATATACCCTTATAGGTATATGCGTATATATATTTTTTTAATGTACCTAGGTATATAGTCGGTCACAGCATAACCTAAGTTTATACCTACTGCACGCCACTGATGCCCTAATACCTAAATAATGTAACAAAAATGACAATTATTATGATTACCATGCTTAAGGGTGAAAATATTTAAATTAGTGCATTATGTGCAGTGCAGGGAGTGTTACCGGACATGCGCCCACATTGGCAATATCGAAAAGGTTTAGGAATCGCACATTTTGACATCATCCGGAAAAAACCCACCAACCGGGATACAGTATGTACACAATCAAGCATGCCAGGTGTGCTCGAAATCGTAGCATGACAAGTTCGCAACATACATTGAAATCCAATGGGACAGATTGGATTCGGTGAGAGTAGTGCAGGGACAGTAATTATTTTGCAAGATACGAGATTGGTTTGAATATGTTCAATTGATAGACTGTTAACCGAAGGGTGTTCTAGTTCGAATGGACTGTTTAAAAGGGTTAAAAATATGGTCCAACGGGAATATAATGAGAGGAAAATCATTCCAGTGGATACAAAAAGGTTAAGAACAGGACACCTTGAAAGGATAGCAAGGAATCTACGTAATACGATAGTTAGAGATAATAACGAGAATGTGTCCAATACGACACCTTAAAAGGATAACAGAAACGTGTCCGATAAGACACCTTGAAAGGATAGCAAGAAGAAGTATAAAAGGATAGTTTAAAATGATCACAAGAACGTGTCCAATACACCTTGAAATGATAACAGAATCGTGCCCGATAAGACACCTTGAAAGGATAGCAAGAAGAAGTATAAAAGGATAGTTTAAAATGATCACAAGAACATGTCCAATACACCGTGAAAGGATAGAAAGAACGTGTCCAATACGACACCTTAAAAGGATAACAGTAACGTGTCCGATAAGACACCTTGAAAGGATAGCAAGAAGAAGTATAAAATGATAGTTTAGAATGATCACAAGAACGTGTCCAATAGGCCTTGAAAGGATAGAAAGAACGTGTCCAATAAGACATCTTGAAATGATAGCAGAAACGTGTCCGATAAGACACCTTGAAAGGATAGCAAGAAGAAGTATAAAAGGATAGCTTAAAATGATAAAAAGAACGTGTCCAATACACCTTGAAAGGATAGAAATAACATGTCCAATAAGATATCTTGAAATGATAGCAGAAACGTGTCTAATAAGACACATTGAAAAGAAATCGAAGAAAGGACAGCTTGAAATGAGAACAAGAATGTGTCCAATAGGACATTTTGAAAGGATAACGATAAACGTCTTCGACAGCACTTTTTTATACCGAAATATATTGGGACAACACAAAATTCACTTGTTGGTACGAAGAGAGAAGTTGTATACTTCGTATTCCAAGGTTTGGTAGGCATCTGACCTTCGGAGGCCCGGTATGTGGTCGGGTACGAATCGAAACAACATACAGCACAATGGCAAGGGTAATCACCTGTCGTCCTGAAGCTGCCTGAGCTCGCTGAGCTCCAGCTCCCGGCGCAGGCCGGACACCTCGCACAGCAGCAGGTCCCTCTGGGCCGTCACGGCCTCCAGCTCGGCGCGCAGGCGCACGATCTCGTTCGACAGGTCCATGGTCGCCATGATGCCCTCGCTGGACGCACTAGCCAAGAGTCCCCTCCGGTCCCGCCAGCATCTTCCGCCTCCAACTGAAGGTCTTCGGCTCTCTCTCGAGGAATGCGCGCGAGAGAATCTTTATCGGTTCAGCCTTCAAAACTTCCTTCTCACTTTCTTATTCTTCATCGTCCTGATTCTTTTTCGTTGTTACTTTTTGAATTAAGTAAATATATATCACTCAATATGCTTTATTATTAATTTAAATTGTAATCTAAAAGGAAAAGGCAAAGTTAAAACTCTAGGATTTTCGAACTCGATCGATGTTGGATGAAAATAAAAGTAAGAAAAAAATTAATTTATAATTTTCTTATCTTAATTTTTTGACTAAGATGTTTAAATTTTTACTGGATTTTACTATATTATAGATCTCTCACAGAGGCGACGCTATTTATATGAGAAAGAATGTATGGAAGTATTTTTCTCATTACCAGCGGCGACATCTATACACGTTTCATGGAAATGAAAATTTTTAACCATAGATGTCGTATTTGTATTGAATAAAGTAAGCGAGGTACACAAATACCATTAATACAACATTCCAACCTTGAACGATACATTGTTTAAAGTGATCACCAAAGCCAGCCCACAGCAGGCAAGCGCCCTTCCGCACATACTTTCCCGCATAAACACCTCCGTGTCTGTGAGACATCTACAATTTATCTTAATTTAAGACAGATTGAGCTAAAAATCAGTCCGAGTTCCGCCTAGATATTGACATTGCCTTCACCGCGGACGCAGAGATTCCCACCACAAAGCCCAAAACACCACTGCAAACACCCCAACATGTATGTACACGAAGACGTATGCACCGCATCTCCTCACCGAAGATAATTTACACTTAAGACTAGGCGTGCTTGGAAGGGGGCCGAAGAGAGCCGGGTGCAGAGTTTCCAGAAGCCCATCACGAGTTATTGAAAAGGTAAGGCTAGCTACATTCGGTCAGCCGGTCCTCTTCTGCGCAGGGGTCCGCCGCGCAGCGCCGGGGAGCGGAGAGTCTGGAAAGAGAGAGAAGCGCAAGTCAGCCAACAGAACATTCCGCGCCTGGACGTCAGCCCAGGTACAAGTACATGATGCATATGGTACAGAATGAAATGGACGCGCCACAATATTTGTGATCGAGGTGATTTGCGTGCAAAAACGATGATTATCATCTCCACATTCTGTCGTCAAATGAGCAGGGTTAGAGGATATATACAGGGTTATTTGGAATACATTAATAACCTCGCAGGAGTATATTCCTCTCTTGATTATGAGTCGAAAATGTTCAAGCTATTGTGACCAATATCAATATCAATAGTTAAGGAGATTTGCGACATCAAAGATTGCATTTTTTTTTTCAATATTTCTGACTTATTTTTTTGTACAACGTTGGACTGTCATTACAGTAACTAATATCGATTACGAAAAATTCATTTGTTTCAATACAAATTAAATTAAATGATGAAAATCCTGAAAAAATTCCAATTGGAAAACATTCCAATTGCAATTGGAAGGTTTTTATTTTTTTATTTGACTTGTATTAAAGGGAATGAATTTTTCACATTCGATGATACATGTAACAGTGAATCAATCGATAATATACATAGCACCAAGCAGTACGAAAAACACATATACAGCCAGGCAGAAAAATAAATATGTACATACAAATATAATAGATCAATTTCGTGCAGCTGTTCAGGAAAGATAAACTGGGTACCTACATCAGTGTGCCGAGTTATATTTGCAATACAAACAGCAATACGCAGGTTGTGAAGGCGATTTCCTCCGAAGCCGTATTTCACTAGATACCGCTAGGGTTGCCACCCGTACTTAATTATAAAGTACTAGCTGTGCCCGCGCGGCTTCGCACGCGTAGATTTTTAGTACACTGTTTGGATCGTCATAAAACATTCGCGAATCTTCTAGAACTTTCAAAAAATTTATTGAATGTACAGGAACCTTCTAGACACACCGACACATTCAGTTTAGAATCTTATAGAACTTTCGGGAATTTTCTAGAACCTTCTCCTTCCAGCACTTTCTAGAGCAGGTTTTTCCGGAACCTTCCAGACTCACCGACACAGTCGGCGCGCCTATTTTGAAACAATTTGAAGCGTTTGCGGCCTTCCCATAAGAAAACAATGTGCTAGAAAGCACATTTTCGCCACCCACTCCCACCCACGCACAGCCACCCCCACCAAACTCGCATATTTTCGATGCGACACCAAGGGCTATATATATATATATATATATATATACATACATATATATATATATATTGATTTCCGTTATTTCGGGTAATTATACTCTATACATTATAAAGTACGCGAAAATACTTCATTTCACATGATTTCATTTCTCTGGGATTCATTTTACTTATAACATACAAAAAAAGTTGATCGTAGAAATTTTAGCGTAAAACGGAACGAGAGAGTTACCGGGGTCTATGGCGTTATCGATTGTTGCCGAATAGGTTCGATAATTGACGATATACCCTGTGGCGGTCGCCACATAAATGCTCGTTTTAAAATACAACCTAACCTAACCTCAAATGTCAACATAGTCAATGTCATTGTAAAAATTTATTGTTTGTTTTGTGTAAGGCGGATTGAGTGCAGTTAAAATACGATTAATTGGTTTTATAGAGTTTTTTTCTGTGGCGAATAGCAAATGGCGAGACGAAAGAAACAAAGCGTCTCTGAACCTGATAAAATGAATGACTTATTTACTTTAACTTAAATAATATAGACTGCAAAAATGCTGTGCAGTTGTTTAGTGGTGATAATTATTTGTTAAAAGTTGCTAAAAGTAATGAAAAAAATGTTTTTAAGCAAAATAAAAAAGTAAAATAAATCGTACTTTATTTTAAGACAATGTACTTTATTTGCACAAAAAAAGGTGGCAACCCTAGATACCGCGCACAAAAATTCGTTACTAGACTAGACAATAGCGTAAAGTTTTGATCGTACACGATTTCCTTACATTCGTTCCCCACCTGCCTTACGTAACATTATATTACCTTTAAGCGCTTGTTCAGACACAGCGGGAACCGTGCCGTTTCAGAATCGCATGAGATCCGTGCGGGTCTCATTTACCTAGGTTTGTATGGGATCGTTCAGACACAACCGTGCGGTTAGTCAACCGCTGCGGTGCCCGCAACCCAACCGCTAGAAAATAGACCCGCACGGCGCCCGCACGATCCTATTACTATGGGGCCTTACGAGAGCGTTCAGTCGCGTTGCGGACACCGCACCGTTCCATGTCGAAACAGGAGCACGCGTGGATTATATTCTCTTTTCTATGGTTATGGATCGCTTTGACACTGAATTTTTTATTGATGAAGTGGAGAAAAGAGCTGTAATATGGGATCTTCAGTGTGAGGATTACTCAAATATGCCAAGAACCAAGCTTGGCAGGAGTTGGTGGAGATATTTGGAAATGGTGGAAGAAAAGAGTATTTTAGAGAAGTTTATTATTTATTCACCAAAAATGAACTGACAGAATGATATTTATGTGTCTTGCCATGGATCACGGCCGTCGTTAACAATGTAATGAGCGAATATATCTCTGATATTCAAAGATGGAGAACGGCACCAGAACTGTCAAACTGACGTTTATTTTCGCGCGCACAAATCGCTTATTAACCGCGGCTGTGTGAACAGATGACACAAACCGCGTGTTTTGAAACGCGATTCTGAAACTGAACGGTTCCCGCTGTGTCTGAACAAGCGCTAAAGGTGGGCGTCTATTTTCAATATTATTCACCAAGGGCGTGCGCGCGACACATTAAACAGACGGCAAATTTCTGGGAAATATATCGCGTTTAATTATTGTTTATCTGAACCATTACTGGCGCAATTTTATTGTTATATTATATCACAATATCAGATAGATGTGTCATTATGATTTATTTCGCAGAAATTCTAGCCATTAACAACTTAGAGAGGGACTCTGGATCATTTTGAAAAAAAAATTCTCCGTAGAATAGGCACGATGACAGATTTTGAAATAACATTCTATATTGTAGGTACACGTCTACTATTGCCGAAAATAACATTATTTCAGTAATAAACTAAGTTTTTACGCTAATAATTGCATTTTCATCTACATATTTTTAATTTCGCGCAAAAACGCCCGCAGCTGTCATTTCGTCTACGTGAAGTCAAGCCTCAGTAAACATTGCATTGTATCTTGTGTCTATGGTTCAAAGACACGGTGATGGGTACTGAGGCGTGACGTCATTCGCTCTGACCGGTGTTTCAGTTAAAATGGCGTATTGCACAATTTTATGCTTTTATTTTAGTGAAAATCTTTTTAATCTCAATGTGTATATCAACTGGATCATTTTTTAGAATTCTTTCAAAATATTTTCTTCTCTAAAATCACTTATTCTTTCATACTGACATCATGCCTATAAGGAAAGGAAAATCCCAAATATAAAATTAAATCAAAGTCATGCTTCTTGTTCTCACTGCACGCCCCTGATTTTTCTATATATTATACTAACCGTACATCCGTGAAAAATCATGGAAGATAAAATGTTAAGCCCTGTATATATAGTATAAATTTGAAGGTCCACGGTGTTAGCAATGTCGCTAGGGTGCCGCGCTGGCATTTGCGCGTCCGAGGTTCGCGGTTCTAGGCGTGTAATTTTGTTTTTACTTAATTTCTTTTAACTCGTAGCGTCTGCTTGTTTATTGTCCGCCGAAAAAACTTTGGATCGATTTTTAACCCTTTTCCGGTAATCCAATAATTAAACTGAAACTTTGCAGGCAGGCTCGTGGCGACGATAAAAATTATCTAAAAAATTTTTGTTTAAAAATATTTAATAATTATAGTATAATTTTGAATTTTTCGAAATTTTAATGTTTTTTTCAATTTGGAATTTATACAAATGAGTAAGGAGCCCGACGCGTACAGTACGCGCGTAACCTGTTTCAATGAAAAGGGAGTATAATAAAGCTTGGTTTTTATGAGTTGGTTTTTTTAGCAGTGAATTTGAACGAAATTACGCACGTTACGGGAAGTTAAGGATAGACAGATAGACAACGAAATTGTTATGTTTGATAGTCGACTCGTGAACCTCCTGTAAAATTTCTTACGCGTTATCTACAACGATCTCTTTTTAACGTTTTAAATTCAGCTGTGACATTAGGAGTCATGTTGACCCTTCGACCCGAAAAGGTCAAACGGAAAAAATAGGAAGAACTATAGGACAAAGCACGTAAAAATATAATTAAAAAAATTTCACTAATGTATTATTGAAATAAGTTAGGTTAGGTTAAAAAAAGACTTAAAACGCACTGTAAAATCCTTTCCATCAAATTAAACACTAGTGTAGGGATAAACGATGTTAGTGTAAAGCGTCCTTGAGGTGATTATTTTTTTACGAAAATGGCGCTATAGAAATTATCAATTATTATTATTATAAGTTTTTCATTAGAATAAATAAAAAATGACACACATAAAGGCTATAAAATCCAAGGATTTAAAATCCTGGCCTTCCATCCTCTTCATTACATGATCCAGAACATGTCATGGAGATGCTACGCAGAACCATAATACTTTTATTTTCCTTTTGGTGGAACTGGGCCTTTTATATACCTTGTTTATATAACGTAATAACTAAAATATAAAAGAAAATGAGCTTCATATACGAAAGTACATCTTTCTACGGTTAAAGAACGAAAGCGGCAATTTCATCAAATATCTAGAAATTCTATAATTGAAAATAAATAAATTATACAATTGGAATAACGCATACGACGGATAACATATAGTATTTCATTAACATGTTCAGAATATTGATTATTTAAAAAAAAATTGTTCGTGGGGATGACAAATTTCATCGACAGATAACAAATGTACAACTTCCAAAAATTTGATGGATGCGGTGGTCAATCATGGGTGATATTGGTGAACGTTATGCCAGTCATGTGTTAGGCCGTAAGCCCTATAAACACGAAATGACTTCTGTATCTACTTTACCATATAAATAGCTTCGCCTCTGTGAGACCTATATAATGTATCTTGATTAGTAAGAAAGATTTATTTGATAACATAAACAACATGCGTGCCGAAGACACTTGTAATTGGGAAATGGGCATAGTCTTCATTTATAATGTTTAATTATTAAAATATCATGTACCCGTTATTTTTAAGTGTCTCTAATAAATAAAAAAAATAAGAATAATAAAACATACTAATTATTCATACAATAATTAATGAACATATCTCAGTTGAACAGAAAAATGTTGGATTTTTTCTCACATTTGAATAGTTTGTTTAAAACTGAAAGTTTTGGGCTATTATTTCATTAACTAGCTGTCACCCGTCAAAAATGACGGTCATAAATATGAAAGAAAAAAAAATTAAAAGAGAAAAAAGGTTATTATAAAAGAAATTACGGGCGTTACAGGAAGTTACGGACAGACAGCCATACAACGAGATTACAATTATTGGGATTCTCACTATATTTTTATTTGTCAACGGTTGTATTATTATTTTTCTAATGATGTTCGTAAATCTATTAAAGATGTGTCCCGGAAATCTAAAAGCACGCATACCATATGAACAACTTTCAAACAATTTATTATAATTATAGTTTTAAGTATTGGCAGCACGTCAACTGCCGAATTTTACACGCGGTTGTGAAATTTATTATATTACCCATTATGTTAAACTCCCCAGAAGGTTTGAATATAACCGTACCTAATCAATATATATATATATATAAAGAAACCCGTGTTTCCCTATCCGCCAAGTTTTCTTCACAACCAGATACTACCACCCCCTGGTGGTTATAGTGGTGGATAGCCCTTAGTGTCCCATTTAAAATGTGCGAGTTTGGTGGGGGTGGCTGAGCGTGGGTGGGAGTGGTTTCTATGTGCTTAAATTATGCTTATAAATGTGCTTTCTAGCACATTTTTTGTTATGGGAAGGACGCAAATGATTCAGATTGTTTCAAAATAGGCGCGACGACTATGTCGGTGAGTCTAGAAGGTTCCGGAAAAACCTGCTCTAGAAAGTTCTAGAAAATTCCCGAAAGTTCTATAAAATTCTAAACTGAGTGGCGGAATGTGTCGGTGTGTCTAGAAGGTTCCTGTACATTCAATAAATTTCTTGAAAGTTCTGAAGGAGCGTGTTCTAGAAGGTTCGCGAAAGTTCTATGACGATCCAAACAGTGTACTGAAAATCTACGCGCGCGAAGGCGCGCGGGCACAGCTAGTCTTATTATAAATAACATAGTGGGGTACACAAAATCAACTGTTGTTATTATTTACTTCTTCTTCAAAAACAGCAAAATAATTTTGTAGTGACATTATTAATATAATTAATAAAAATAAACTTAGATTTCACCACTTTTGTATTTAAAAATATCAACATGTTTCAGAGCCCATGGCCCCTTCTTTTTCGCTGGATATGAGTGGAGGAATTTGGAAAATATAAATATCGGGAATCTCTTTCTGAAGAGGAACCCTGGAAGGAAGTTGGCCTTCTTAGAAAAAGGATTGAAAAATTGTCCACCCTTATTAATACCCAAAAAAAGAGACAATAAGGAAATTGATGGGGTCAAATGTAACGATATTCAAAACCTTTTACCATATTGTGGATGAAGTTTTTCGTGGTTTTTACCAATATAGAAAGAAAGCTTTGACTGTGTATTTAAAAAATATATGTTAAATTTTAAAAATATATGCAAATTTGTTATTTTCTTAATTTGGGGGGTAAAATAAATAATATAACATGTTTACGCCTTTTGATTCTTTACTCCTTATCATACTCCCAC